>CAEFZY010005782.1:0-28813 GCA_903066815.1 Brachyrhaphis roseni | reverse complement strand
GCGTCTGTGGTGGATAGAGAAGTTAAAATGGAGTTGATAGTCGTTTTCTGTTAGATGTCCTGATTCTAAAGAGGTATTGCATGGGTATGTTGGCATTGTTTTTGGCGGAGTTATGTTTTTTCATAAAAAAAAATTATGCAAATCGCCCGGGCTCGGGCGGGTGGAGGTTAAGTGGATATATGGTAAGAATTGAAGAAAATCTCATCATAACTCAATTCCCTTCTACTTCACTAATATGCAAAGCTTCATATTGGTTTGTTACCTAAAACCCAATAAAATAGGGCTCTGATGTGAAGAAAGATGCCAACACTTGCAAATCACAAAGCAAAAAAAAGCCTTAGGAACTCAATAAATTAGTTTGGTGTGTTGTGAATTATTACTACTCATACCTTACAACTTCACAGATAAAAAAGGTTTTCTAAAGATGGTGGATTCTGCGGGTTTCTCAGAGGAAAGTGAGGCCTGTTTGAAGTGGCTTCTCCCTGACAGCGACAGACATTTAGAGCAGATGTTAGCACCCACAACATAAGGCTTGTTCAGCTCTTTCACGCAAAGAAGTGCAAAGAGTCGCAAACATCAGCCGTTATTCTCTTAATCTCCGCCTCACATATGGGCGAAGGTTTTTGCGGTAACGTCATGAATCATCCTTTCCTCCCCACCATTCAGACCCAAAAGAATTCACACTATGCTCGCTCCTTTGCACGCATGCTGGGCGACTCTTGAGGACTTTAAAGGTGCTTCCACCTTTCCTTCCTGCAGGACGCAGCCCTGGGTGTTTGGGTGGAGACCCGGGCCGTGTTCGCTGAGGCCTGACAGAGTGAGCTGAGGTCATATTTCTGGAAACAAAATAAATACCGGAGAGTCACAGTCCTCCTGCCAAGAGGCTTTTAACAATCCAGCCCTTCTGCTGCTGCTCTGCTGAGGACTCCTGAGTCTGTATGGAGACATTTTCTCTCCAGGCTCTTAAGGCAATTACACACAGGAAGGAATAACACGGCATTCCCACGCTTGGCAGTAAATGTATAACAGGGAAAGCCACAGCCACTGCAGGACTACAGTGCTCCTTTGTAGCAGCTGTTTGCACAGAGAAAACAATACAAAGCTTCCTTTTCAATGCCATTCAGTGTTAGAAAGTTACATTTTGCTCAGTTTTACAGTGGCTTGAGAAAGTCTGCTATCCTTTGACCACTTTCACATTTTGTCAAGATGCAACCAGGCCCATCTGGATCTTTTTTAGTATGATTAATTTATTCTATTTGTTGTTTCTGTTGGACATTTAAAATGTCTTCCAGTTCCCGTGTTAAATATTCTTTAGAATTTAAAGTTTATTAATCTTTGAGAATGTGTTCTTGCATTATTACGCCATTGCCTTTACGTTACTTGAAAACTGTACACTAAAAAAAAAATCTATATTATCGTTTATTGCAAATTTTCTTATGGTGACAAACTTATGTGTATTTTATTGAGTATTTTATTTATTAGTAGTGAATAATTGTGAACCAGAATATAGATGATTTGTGGTTTTAAAAAATGTTTTACAAGTAAAAATCTGAGAAGCTTGACACGTAGCCATGTGAAGTCTCTCTCACTAGATCCACATTTTGCTGGATTTGTGAGGGAATCACAGCAATAACAGCTGCAAGTCTTTTTGAGTATGCTTCTCTTTGTACATCTGGAAACTGAGAATTTTGCTCATTATTTCTTGCAAAATAGATCATTGGATTGTAAAAAAAAAATTAAAAAAAAATGCAACTCTTGTCACAGGATTTCAATTTGATTTAAGTCTGGACTTTGACTGGGCCATTCTGACACGTGAATACGGGTTAATCTACACACTTCCACTGTAGTTGTAGCTGTATATTTAGAAATGCTGTCACTGAGCCTTCTGCAGCAACAGGTTAGCACAGTTCAACTAATCCATTGAATATGAAAGATATTGTAGGGTTTCTACAAATTTTCATGATTAAATTCTACACCTTTGCAAATGTATACTTCTATAAATTTGATTATTTGTAAATTATTCTAAGGAATTAGCTCCATTTCAAAATATGTACTTTGTACTTGTTCAATAAGCAAGTTTAGTCTATGTTTAAACTAAACGTAAACTATTTAAAACATGATTTGTGAACTTTGGTACCTTTTCCTAAATTCCTTACTATCCACTGCTTTTGGAGCAACAGCGTAAATAAAAATAAAATTTCTGAGCTGTGACAAATTTTATTTAATCAATTAAAAGCTAGTGGCCATTTGCAGGTACTAATAGTTAAAAAGAACAAACAGAAATTCTTCCTTTGCCAGTAACAACAACCATGTTTTCCCAAACATTACCCAACTGAAGTGGTTTTGAGTTTTACTAGCAAAAGCAGTAACTCTTGTTGTAAGAGATGCTTGGCAGCCTAAACACTCATTAACTAGCATCAGTTATGGGTCTATTCCATCAATTAGATTTCATTTATTTAGAAACCATCCCATCTTTTTTGAACGACTGTTTTAAAAACCTGCTTCTCTAAATTTCCTGCATGTGTTGCCACAGTTACGGCCATCGTTTACTCTCCAAAATGACCGCTGGGTACTTCTTGTGATGCCATTTGCAAACACTTCATTAATTGTGGTTTATCAAAAGGAAACCAAGCTCTAACGGGCAGCAAAAGCTTTTTTCCCCTCCATATTTATGCTGATCATGTTTCTTCACAGTTGTAGTTTATTTCGAACTGTGCCAAATGTTTCTGATGAGTGATGTTCTGAGCTCAGGATCCAGAGCGTTTCACTACAGACTCGTGTTGCAATATGTGAAATATGTGGCCCAAAAGCCTGGAACGGCAGACTTCAGAAATTTGATCTCAGCCTTTGAGCTCAGATCCCTGTGAAAGTTCAATGACCAAATGTTTTCATAGCAAAGTCAAAGAAACCTATTTGATTTTTAAAACTTTGACTAATTATTTCAGTTTGAATTCTCTACAGGTTTTGTACAAACGCCACGCTGGAGTCCTGGCTGCGAAAACATTTTGAAAGACAAACAGCCAGGAACGTCACGATGGCCCCTTCGGTCCAGCTCGCTTATTAGGCTAAGTGTTAACAGGTCAGTAAACAACCTTGGAGTAATGTTATATGTGTAAAATTGCTAAGAATTTGGGAATTTTATCATCAGAAGAAGTGGAGAAAGCTCTGATATCTCTGTATACATGGTGGAAAGCTGAAAAACGGTTTATGTTTGTATCATAAAGACCATGGAACAAGGCAGGAAGCTCAAGGGGACGTTTAACAAACGTCTTTTCACCGCCTTCACACTCGTAATTAAAAGAACAGAAACATTTTCAACAAATGAAAATCTGAGAACTGTGGCCTCCACTTATATTCAGCTCCCTTTAATCAAATACCCATAAATAAAACGAAGTCCACCACAGCATGCGTGTAATTTAATCTCCTATAAATCCAGCTGTTGTGTGAAGGCCTCAGAGGTTTGCTAGAGAACATTAGTGACCAAACGGCATCATAAAGACCAGGGAACAAAGCAGGAAGCTCAAGGGACGTTTGAAGCAGGGCTCGGATATAAAACAACATCCCAAGCTTAGAAAAGCTTGCAGACAACCTTAAAGTTATCTGAGAATGGAAAGAGTATATGAACTGCTCACCTAATCTAACAGGCTTATCCCATGGTTGCTTTAGAAGAGATCTGCAGCTCAGATAGAAGATTTGGTTGTCAAAGCAAATCCATCATTGGAAGAAGTTTTATTTGCAGTTATCAACTTTAAATGAAGAAGACACAACAAATATGTAGAAGAAAGAGCTTCGGGAGACCAAAGTTGAACTTTCTGGCCAACATGCAAATGTATGTAGATCACTCATCACCGATCTCCCAAATTTAAGGAAATTGGGGATTTATGTAGTGAAAAAGTTCAATTATGCATATGTTGACTAGTTTTCCAGAGAGTTTTGTATTTTTTCCTCTCATACACTGCAAAAACACAATTATTTCACTTAGATTACATTTTTCCCATGTTATAAGTTAATTTATCTGCCAATAGAACAAGTACTTTTTCATCAATATTATGAAATTATTTACCTAAAACAAGTCTCTATATCTTGATAAAAAGTTACTTGTAAGTTAGTTTTGTCTTATTTCAAGTTTACGAAAATATTTGCACTAGAAACTAGACCAAAACTATTAGGCAAGATTTTGTGTTTTTGCAGCGTACAAATAGGGAATTAATAGACTTTTGACCCTGGACTTAATTTAGCACATAATAAACGTGTCATAAAGTTTCCATGCTGAGAAGCATAAAGTTTTCTTCACACTCTGAAACTGTTGGGGTTTATTTGTAGTGTGCTGGACGTCTGTTTCTTATATAATTTGACTTTATTTTGGAAGTTGCCATTGCTTGAAGTCAGTGTGAGTAACGTGCTGTGATAGTGAGAGGTTAGGGTTTCACTACTGCTAAGCTTGAGTAATGACTCAGTTATTACAGTCTCTATATTCTTCATGGAAGAATGTGTCTTCATGATTCTTCCTAATTACACGTTTCAGATTTAGATCCTCCCTCCTCCGCTACAGAGTTTGGTTTGGCCCAAAAGATCTTTCCACAAAGCAGGACTCCATCGTATGAGGCAATGCTGGGTGAGCTGTCTCTAATGACTCCCCCAACCCCGTCTCAATGTGACTTTACTTTAGCTGGTAAGGTTGGAAATTCTGCGGCTGCTGTTTCTTGGCTCAAGCAGCGGCAGCAACTCTCCAGACTGAACCTCACAAAAATATGAGCTCAACCACCAAACCTCATTCTGATGGTTTTCTTTTTGCCATTTCTGCATCGCCTCTGTTTAATGGGAGCATAGAAAAGAAAACGTGCAAGCATGGAAACTATTGTGGCGAATGCAAATCAGTTGGCCCTTCCATCCCCAAATGCGCTCACTCAAAGAGAGTCGTAAAGGCCGACCCACCTGCAGTGAAGAGGAACACCGCCACAATGCGGTAGTGCTGCCTCTTCGTACCCCAGCACAGGGAAATGAGGGCCACCAGAAACGCCACCAGAGTCGCGATGGCGCCGGCCCCCAGGAGCACCAGGGTGGCGATCTGCCAGTCTGCAGGACAGGACACAGGCAGGTTAGAGAGGAGCATCCCACTCTGACAACAAAACACCTGATTCAGAGAGCAACGCGGCTGAATTGAAGCGTTGTGTCAAACAGCACAAAGGAAGTGCTAATCCTACACAGAGAACCGAACAGAGCAGAACAGACTCAAGCCTGCAGGAGAGAATCAGGAACACGAGTAACAAGCCGCTAACACAATGTAGGGTATTACTGTGGAAAGTAGGTAACTGATACAGGTTTCTCATCATTTTACTTAAATGCAATTAAAATATTAGGAAAACAGGATATTGGGTAACAATTTATTTGAAGGGGTGTGCATAACACTAATATGAGACCGTCCTAAGCATGACAAAACCTGTCATGAACATGAAGGAGTCTTCATGAATGCTTATGACTGTTGTCATAAAGAGTCATTTGGTAAACAATGACAGACTTCTAATGCAAGTTTTTATGGAACAACTGTGCCTTTAGGAATATTTTAAGTTTCTTGAATCGCCGTATAAGTCTGAATGTGCATGTAGCAGAAATCTCTGGAGAAATATCTCCACTGCTGTTCTTCATCCAGCCAGGTTGAGCCCAAATGTTTCCTCTAGCAGGAATGTGAAAAATCTTAAAGTCTGCTAAACTTCTTTAGCTTTGAACCTGTGCAGGATTGTGTATGGGCCGGTGCACAAAAAGAATTGTATCTTTTAAGATGGTTCTGAAGGAGTGAACGTGGGAAAGTTTCACGTCTGTGAAAACGTAGCACAACTGCAACTATCACGTGGAAATCAACAAGTTTAGGACTTTCTACTTGAAGATTTTGGTTCTCTAGTGTCTGCAAATCCCTTTTTTCAGTCATCCTTGGTGACTAGTAAAATAAAATTTCAATGGTCTACTCCAAGCAAACTGTTGTTGCTCCTTTCAGAAAAGTAAAACTCAGACATTCTTTCTATCGTAACATATTTTTCCTGTGAATACCTCCACAACCGCAGGCGGATGAAACTGCACGTTTACCCTATTTTTCTTCTTTTTTTTTTAAGACTGGGCCATAATAATCTAACCAAGCCTTGTGCTCTGACCCAAACCATAAAAGGACAAGTTGAGTTGTTTTCACATCCCCCTGTTGTCCTCCAAAGGAACATTTTATCACTGCTCTCTGAGTCTGAACATAGTTTGCTGAAACTCCAGAAGATATTTTTTCACCATCTTTAGTCTATTATGTGGTTACATACTTGCTCTGACACACGGAGAAACGATGTTCTCACATTACAAGTATGTTTCTCTAGTCTTTTCTAACATTATTTTTAATCAATCCAGTCACCTGCATGTTATTTTCTTTAGGACAATGACGTCACTCCAAAAATAAATAAGTCAAAGAACCTTTGGGTGAGCACGAGGACATGTGGATGATCACCCTTTGTTGCCTTTTGCAGATCTCCACCTTTGACCCCCACACACCCCACTCCACTGTTGTTTAATGAGCTCAAAGCAGTGGGCCCGCCTCCTATTCACCCCAACACATTCCACAGTGTGAGAGGGAAATCAGCCACCACAGGCTGCAGGTCCCTGTTTGTTTCTGGAGAGGATTGTGAGATAAACCGGTGCTGGATGTTGACTTAGCAAGTCCAGGTTTGGGCCCTCTGAAGCCAAAAAGGAGGAGGATGTGGAATGTGACAATTTAAACAACTTTAAAGCCTTCTGGTTGTTGGAGTTTAATGTGCCAGAGATGTTTATGGTGGAGTTTTCTTTAAGGAATTCAATGTGAAATCAGCTAGCACATTGCTTCGTCAGCTCTAAACAGTGGCTGTCCAGTCAGAATAAAAACATAAATAAAAACACAATGAGTGTCATGGGCCACGCTTGATTTACGTGGAAATGGTGGAAAACTTTTAGATTTAAATTAAGGATCTATATTCTCCAGGGAGTAAACACCAAGACAACAACAGCTGCTAAAGCTAGCAATGCTAGTTCCTAACATCAGATGCTGAATACCATTTATGTCAACTTCAAATCCTTTTGTCTAAGTTTTACATTTTTAAATGTTGCCTGTGCTTCTAATTTAAATAGTTAGAGAAAGAGAAACATATCTGTACTTTTTGTCAAGAGATATTGACTAAAACTGACACGGACAACTCAGCTTTTAAAAACAAAACTGCAGAAATCAGTCACAAATCTGTCCCTGGTACAGTTCATCCTTTCACTTAAAATATTCCTAAAACACAAACTAAAATTACAGAAAAACAATATACAACCATCAAGATTTGAAATAAATGTACCAAGAGTTCAATTCAACCTTTTCTGTCTCTTCCTAAAAGCAGCTAAAGCAAATTTCACAGGGCCAAAAAAGCTCTTAGAAAGCAACTTAGTAGATTTCCTAGAGATGCTACTTGAGTTAACACTAAAATGTTTGGAAGACAAATTTACTTTTCTTAAAACTACACCCATAAGATGACAGGGATTTTGTCACAGATACATGTTTTTCAAAATAAAAAAGGTGAGATTAACTATTTATTTAGTAAATAACATTACTGATTTGTGGTATTTTTGATAAGTGGAACACCAAATGGCTGCCTAAATGAGCAGCAGTAAAGAGTTCACACCTTTTCCCATAAAACAACATTATTCAGGTCTTGCCCTCTTATTTTTTAGAGGCTCTTTGCGCCAAAAATCTGATTATATTAGGTGTGTTCAGCACGAGAAGCTCCAAGCCATACTAGAAAATTAAAGACAACAACCTCCGTAAAATAAACAACAAACAAAAGCCTCTTCCTCCTACCAGATGTGAGGGTGGAGAAGCAGCTCCACGCAGCCTCCTCCGCGGCTTGCCGAGCCTCGGGCTGGGAGCAGGACTCCCAGAGAGACAGGGAGAAATGCTCGGCGGTGACCCAGGCTGGACTCAGCAGAGCCACCACGTCCAGGCACAGCGCCAGGAAGACGCAGAGCAGGGCGATCAGCTTGAAGGGCCGGAACACGTACACCTCGTCCACAGACATCTTCAGCAGCAGCAGCAGCTCTCCGGAGGTCGATGCGCTTCTTCTCCTACCATAACCCCCTCTCCGCTTTGTCTGAGACCAGCTGGGAAAGTTGCCTGGGACACTTCCGGTTGCGTGGACTTTTCACAATAAACGTACTGGTGGACCACGTGAAGAAGAGTTTGTGTTTGTTTTTATTATAGCAGCCTCAGTTAATATCTTATTAATTTGTGAAATGATCGAATGATTTATGAATCATTTAGTAAGTAATTAAAACTAATAAAATCTGTTTACTACTACTATTTACTGCTAATAATATTAATAATACAAACTATTGTATTTGTAACATTTTCATCTGCTTTGTCAAATTTAGCACATAAGTAGAAATATTTGTAATTTTAAAAATGTACGATCAAATTAAACAATTAATTAAATAACCAATAAGTTATTGAACTACAGCAAGTACTCCTGCAAAAGACAAAATATCAACAATAATGACATTATTATTATTATTATTATTATTATTATTATTATTATTATTATTATTATTATTTAAACCTGTCCAGTAAAAATGAAATCAATAATCCAGAAATAATCCTGATGTTTTTCCAAAACAACTTTCAGCATCAATCATTCCAAATAACTTTGTGTTTTTGACTTAAAATAACGAAAAAGCTAATAAAAAAATATGCCAAATTGCATCTGTGTTGACTTAATGTAAAAAAAAAAAAAAAAATGCAAAGAGTGATAAAAAGCCGAATCATCAACACTAACCCTGAGGCACTGCGGCTGTAATATAACTTGATGTTGTGTTTTTTTTTTGTTTGTTTTTTTTCAATAACGGCACCATGACAAGCGTTACAATGACGCCCTGAATAAGGCGAGTCAGAAAGATAAAACGCTTAATTATAGACACAATTTCAAGGCATCAAATTAAGAAGTTAAATTTCTTTAATTTTTCTATTTGGTATATAAATATATTTCAAATCTATATGTAAAAGTGCATCATTTTTAACAAATGAAGGTAACAAATAGTTACTTAACTGTGCTGTAAAACTGGACTATATGCCTGGAAAATGCATAACACCCATTTAAAGAACTTCCAAGCAGTTTTTCAGTCAATAATTTAATTTTTATACAACTCACTAAATCAGAAACACATAGTCAAAGTAACCTCTGCCATTTATTGTTAAAGGACAAAAACATGAGCATCTTCTGTCTTTGGACAGATTAAAATTAAAAGACTATTGGCTTTTTTAAATAAATAAATAAAAAAACATCCAGTATGAAATCATCATTCTTGTTTTGCCTCTGAACTGCAGCTGCTCTGCACCGCTGACAGCATCCAGCAGAGGGCAGACTTGTAACATTCTTCCACCCCTTTTCATTTGGCAAATAGTCGGATACAGTTTACTAATTTACTGAAGCACCGGTTCTCCTGGTCAGTGGTTGCTGAAAAATGTTAAGAAATTTCAGCAGGACATATACACTACTGCAAAAACAGAATATAAGTCTTCAAATTTAATGATTAAAAAAAACAGATTCATGGTGGAAATGGACCCATATTCAGGCAGAGGAGAGGGAGCCTTCATTTGACATTTTATTTGAAAAACTTATAGAGAAAGAAGATCGTGATTGTGTGTGTGAGTCATAATTTTTTATGAAATTAATGGTTTTTTTATATATTTGCTGCACCATGGTAGATTTGAATTGCAGATTGGACCATGACAATGCGTCAAAACTTTCTTCCTTAAAACTGTCTTGGTGTTTTTGGTAAATATGCACAGAAGCAAATGTAAAACAGTACGATGATCTCTGATGGTCTAAGGAGTCTGCATCGTTTTTACCTGATAGAAGCTCTGAAATGTATTCAGTATTTTAAAACTAAAGCATTTCTCCTGATAGTTCAGTAATTGTTGATAATTATGGAGTTGAACAAAAACAAAAGTCTAAAATGTGACCTAATATTCTACTACATTTTATATTACATCATATTTGTACCGATTGTCGTTCTAAATCCTGCTTTGGGTATTAAAGTCCTTTTCATAACTGAAAAGAAAAGTGGACAAAGATCAAACACTGCAGAAGTACAAAGAGATGCAGAGGCCGGGACAGCTGTGATGCTTTCTTGAGTTTTACTTTTGTTCTTGTTCTTGTTGTGCCCTCATGATGTCCCCAGTGCTTCTATAAAAGCTCCTCACTCTGTTTACTATTCTTAGTCAAGGCAAGTCAATACCTCCCAGTATATCCACTCTGCTTGTGGGCTTGTTTGCTCAGTCCAGTAGTAGGACCTCTGTTTGCTTGCCTTGCTACCTTTTGTACTCATTATTCTTGATTCGTTTGCTTGCACCTCGACTATAAAACACAGCAGAAAACATTACACTCGACATTTAGGAGTTTTGTTGACCTGAAAGATTTAAACAACTGTCTACATTTCAAGCAGCAGTTGAGCAACACTTACATAAAACACCTGTAACATAAAGGTACTGTCTGCTGAGATTTCTATGAGATTTTTTTTTCTGTACTAAGCAACTAAACTTTTAGGGACTAATATTTACTTTCAGTCTTACTAAAATCACAAACTCGTCTTCTTTTCATTTTTGTTTGCAGGTTTCAACAAATCTCTGCTGCCGTTTCCTGTTTTTCTGCTGCTACATAAAGAGACTTTATGCCCCACACTGTACACACAAAGAGACTCTGAGTCCTGCAGCCTTGTTGTCGAGTTTTTCTTTCTTTCTTTTTTTAATTCCTCCCCTATCATTTGGAGCCTAGATTACAGGTTTTCAGCGTATCTGACATACTGAGAGTTTCAGACTAATACCACCCTTCTCCATCCTAATACTGCTGCCAAGCTGCCAGCAGGGCATCTGAGTAGGGGGGGATCTGGCATTAAGTGTATCCATGAACAGCGCGTCGCCGGTTTATTTTGAAAGCCCCTCCTCCCTGACAGAGCGGACAGAGTGCCCTGTCATCCTCCTCCAAAAGCCCCTCATTAGAAAATCTGCAGAGCAGACAAAGCTACTTGAGGCAGCAAAATGGTAGCTGCCCACATGGAGATTTAAACGAGCCATAAAGAGAACGCAGGCCTTGCATTATATTTTTGGATTGTCTTCTGGGCCACCCTCCTACAAAACCCCTGCCAGTCTGAGCCACACTTGAAACATGAAGATAAATTTGTCCAGACGCCCACATGCAGCCACATGTATCACTGAGATAACTGTATAAATAAACGAATGTATAAAAGACAAAGAAGAAACTAGTAGCAGGTAGGATGGAAGAGGAGAACTGGAATGTGAGATTCAACATGTTTTATGGTGACAGGTTACATTGTGTCTCTGATAAGGACCAGGCTTCATTATGAGTGACTCACCACCTGATGTCATCCGTTGTTACTCATCATGGATTTCCTGAAGTGGCTGATTAAATGACAGTAAGCCTCTCAAGCCTTTTTTTCTGCCTGTGAATGAGCTTCCATGGTAACTGGTAAGGCCTTGTTTAATGATGGCAGCACATTTTAACACATCGCTGTCCTACTCAT
Organism: Brachyrhaphis roseni; assembly: GCA_903066815.1. Lineage (NCBI taxonomy): Eukaryota > Metazoa > Chordata > Actinopteri > Cyprinodontiformes > Poeciliidae > Brachyrhaphis > Brachyrhaphis roseni. Next base: position 17,236 of record CAEFZY010005782.1, on the reverse strand, counting down.
CTCTTAACAGCGAATCATGAGGATCCGTGCTGCTATCCGGCTCTACAAAAGAACGTCCTTAAAAAAAACCAAAAGGTATTTCAAACTGCCTGTAACTCAGGACGATTTTCTGCCTGGATTTATTACTTGTCTTGCAATTAACCATCATTTTCATAAATCTTGGACATAATTGTAACCACTTACAGGAAAAAGTGCATACATTTTCCACTACAGTAGACGTTCTGACTGGTACTTCATTTATTTTTGGCATAAATGCAAACAAAACAAAATTTACTTTGCTCAGAAGATTTTACTGATTATCAAGAATATCTCAACAAAAACCCTCTGCCTCTTGGTTTAGGTGGAGATCTTATCACACTTCTTATAATCATAAATCAGACATTATTATTTTTTAAGCAGTTTACTGTTTTTATATCAAATTGGTGTTAATGAACTCTGTATACATTTAAAATAGTTGTTTCTCTGATTGTGCTAATACAGTCTAAACATAAGTTTGTTTTTGTTGTGCTCGTATTTACTAATTGTTTTAGTTATTAAAAATTGAAGTCTACACTCACTTCAAAAACTTGGTTTTTTTGTTGCTAAACAAAATGAAACTGTTTCATTTGACCTTTTATTTATTTTTTATTTAATCAATTACTGGTAATCATCATTTATCAAGAATCTTTGAATTTCTATATTTTTATTCATTGATCTTACAGTTGGTTGTTTGTCCTGTGTGTCTCTGTAATGGACTGACATCCTGTCCTGGATGTCCTACAAGGACAAGAATGTGTTTCAATTAATAAGTTTATTTAGATAAATAAAGATATGCTTTAACAGACGTGGAATATTTCATAGCCTCTCACCAGGATATGCCACCCAGGCCAGGGAGCCATTTCTCCCAAATCAAGAACCATAAGGTCATTGGAGTCCACTTTCAAAGTTTTATTTATTTTTATTTTCAGAGCCCAGTGATTGTTTCCGTCACATTTGGATAGTGAGTTTTTTCCCCCCCATTTACCCATAACATCTCACAGCAGCTGGGTTTGAAGTGCTTTGCTCAGGGTCATGTTGACATTTTTTGCAGAGCGACGGCGACTTTGTGTCTCCTTGTCTTCCAGGACTCAGAAATAGCAGCTTAAAGGGGATTAAAGTTGGTCTTGTTAAAATTTTAAATCCTAACTTGTGACTTTGCTCAAAACGCTGGAGTTATGTCCCAAGAGCAACGGTGTAACTTTAATCAGAGCTGCTGGGATGAAGGAGTTTCTCATAGCATCCTGTCTGAGAAGAGAGAGTCACTTTGAGATTTTGACTGGCAATTTATTAGAAATGAGAGTAAATGTCGCCATGATAAGGAACAGATTTATATTCAGATTAAACTGCATGTACGTGGACTCGATTTACTGATTTGGGAGAATTTTCAAGGAAAATAAGAGGCACTGGATTTCAGAGTCATTGCGAGAAAAATATTAAAACTTGCTACATTTTTCAGATTTTTGTCTGCTCCCACTTCACATATGGACTATTTTGTGTTTGTCTAGCCCAATAAAATACTGAGGTTTGTGGTTCATAAAGAGTAAAAAAAAAAATCAAGTGGTAATAAAACTTTTATTTTTCCTTCTTCACTACAAAAAAACATGACTATACTTACTTAAAATGCTCCTTTACAGTGAACAAAAGTATCTGCAATGGTGGTCAGGATGGGGTTCTAATTTTATCTACGCCAAAACAAAAATTTAAATCTTGTTTATGTTATGTCCTCCAAATGAAACAGCAACAGATTTGTTTATGAGAAACTCGACTGTTGCTGTTGCAGACGGGCATCCATGTTGGCTTCGCCGTCGCTCTGCAGTCCCACTGTGTTTCTGGACGTCCACCTGTCTCTCAGTGGCTGGGCCACTTTGGGCCTGTCTGCCAGCTTGTGGACATCTGTTTACTTCCTCCTCCATCAGTCGCCATGGCTACCACTCCCCCCACCCTCAGTACGTCCACCACAGCCCCTCCCCGTGCCGTCCGGCCCTCCCCACCCTTCTCTCGTGTTTCCCCAGACACCAGCTGTGAACCACTTATGCTTATTCTGCCTGCAGCCCACCTTATGCAGCTCGGCCCCAAAGAGGCGAGCATGAACACGGACCACAAACGATTTATTCAAATATGCACTCTGAGATCTGCTTCCTGTAGATGTAAAAGATAATTCAGATTTAAATTACTGTTTCAGTTTGTCGTTCTGCTGCTACGATAGAATGACCTTAAGTTTTGACCTTTTGTTTATCACCAACAGGATTATATTCTCTATCGAAATGCTTCTGTCAAGCAGCATTTCCATAGCATTACATGGATGTCTGCTGCAATGCTTTCAATTCCTGTGTGTTCATTAAATGATATTGGTAGGGTCAAACTCTCTGAGTAAAAATGTCGGCTGTATGCTGTCAGCCTCAGATAACTGGGTTCACGGTTGACCTGGATTGCTAATTTTAACGGATTAAATGTTATTATTGTTCATTGTTTCTATTCTTCTTCAGTAGACAAAAGCAATTGAGGCGATTTTTATTTAAAATCCTTTTACCCTGTTGATTCAGGAAGCATTTGTTTGAGCATCTGTTTTACTTATTTATTGATTCATTGATTGGTTTCGAGTGGCTTTCCTTTGTTTACAGCCTCACCTTCGTTTGTTGTAGGTTTAGGTATTAAAAACGGTTTTGTTTCACTTGCAAATGAAATGAAGCCGAAGCAGCGGTGACTTCTGTACCTTTTTAGATTTTCTTAATTACATAAAGAACTTGTACCTTCGCGTTTCTGTGTCTTCTTCTTGTTTTTTGAGTCCCTTCTTAGTTGCAGCAGATAATCATCGCTCAAACCAGGCTCGGTTCTACTGAAGGTTTCTTCCTGTTAAAGGGGATTTCTCTCCACATGCCTGCTCAAGTTAAGGGCTTTATGCAATCAGATGTGTTTTCTTTGATAACTTCTTACCAACTACATATAAACTGAACTTGCTTAATTTGTAAAGATCTTGAGATAATTGGATTCATATAATTAAAGTTCAAATATTGTCCATTATCAGCATCAACTTTATAAGTGATTCCTTGGTAGCATTGTCATTTACCGTGGGGAAAGCTTGAAGGCATACATGGAAAAAATGAGTGGGCTAAGTATTAATCCTTGGGGCATCCCATAAAAGATGAGAGAATCAGTTGACACATGATATGTTCAACTAGATAAATCTGTGGAAATTTTTTTTTGGGAGCTGGTCTGAGTCAGCAGCTCAATGTTAGTCAGCGGTGATGATTCTGCTGCGAAGCCAGAAGGATTTACTCACCAGGCTTTTCATTTACATAAATATTATGATGTGCTTCCTCCTAGCAAAGCTTGACGAGCAACAAGGAAACATGGGATCAGATTCTGGAAATTCCTGGAGGTTTTTCCCTTCCAGGAGTCTCCAGGAAACACAGCACCCAGCCGAGAGCCAAAATAACAAAATCTGTTTTCTTCCTGCATGATGCCTCCAACCCCATAAGCTTCACCCAACTTGTGTCGGGGTTCATCTCACAGACGGAGGTGTGTAGCAGCCAGTGATCAGAGTGAATTAGAGCTATGTGTGACATGCAAAGGAGAGGCTCCAGAATGTGACAACAGCTGAGTTACAAAGTGAAGCTTTCCCGCCTGAGGGGAGAGCAGACGATGACAAAGAGGCCCAGCCTGCTGTGAACAGAGTCAGCTTCTTTTGTAGCCTCTTTAAAAGTCAGACCTGCATGTGGGCTGTAAGTTAAAGCTATGGGACTCAGGCATGTTAAAGCAGAAAGGTTAATTAATGACGAATGATGATTACCATCTTACAAATCAGATTGGCTCTCGACAAAACGACAAAAATCCTCACGTCTAAAGTGGAGGAAATCTCAGAGGTAATGTGTAAAACATACAATTTGCAACTGCTATCAATTTTAATGAAAAATAAGATTTTGATTTTAGCTTGGGAGAGTCAAGAGACCCACTTATAGTTGTTGTTGTTTTTTTTGTTTTAGATCCACCCGTCAAGATAATATGAAATGATTTCAGGAAAAGGAAATTGTGTGTCACAAAAAAATAGTGAAAACTCAGTAATACCTAATGTACATTAATTAAAATTTAAAAAATGTGCTTTACTTTTCATTCACTCAAATATCTTTGTCAGAATAAGATAACTTTTTTTCTTGCAGGATCTTCATGTTTTCACATTGTGCTGTTTCAGCCCCATAAATCAGTTTTAGGCAATAACGTTCCTGACACAAGAGTTCATTTGTTTTGCTTTGTTTGGCTCACTGCTACACTTCTTGCCACATTTCAGCCCATATTAGGAAAGCGCTGAAAAGCGAACGTCTCACCTTTCTTCCCCTGTGTGTCTGCCTGTGGAGCACAAACACAGAGCTGAGGTGAAACTGCTCTCACATTGCCAGCAAACTTCTTTCTTTCTTTCTCTCTTCTTTTCTTCCTCTGCTTTTACACAACTAAGAGGGATTCCAGCAGGATATCTTGCGGTACTCCTGAAGTACGAAACATGCAAAACAAATAAAAAATTCATAAAGATATCAAAGAAACCTAAATTCAGAATTCACAGGAAAAAACAGAAAACACTTAAATTTTAGATAACAAGACAATAAATTATGTTTTGTCAATGTTATTTATCCTGATTCAATTTGTTTTGCTTTTGCTTATATCTTTTCATACACTGTAGTTGAGAATGTTTTTATTTAACATGCTTCTAGATAAAGTTCTGTTTTCCACTGACTCAGTTTTGGTTTTTATTTATTACTCTCAATGTATTTTCATGTCTACAACATTTACAATTTTGTTGTTCTACCTGATATTTTATTTCTGGCCAATGTCAGAGTCTTTTAATTAAACAAGCTGTTTCCTCATGGTGTTGTAGCTCCGTTTCAAACCTCAAATCCACCATAAATTAAAGGCAACCCTCAGTAAAATGTGAACAAACCTTAAAATAAATTTCATTTTTATTCTAGTTATGTGATCTCACATTGTACATAAAGTACATTTATTCACAGGTGATAAATCTTTTTTTTGGTACGTTGGATTTTTGCTCTTTTTGCACAGCACTTTGTCTTGTCTTATCACATTTCACAGGTTGGATCTCACAGACAGATTGGACTTTTTACACATTTTGTTCTGGACTCTTGCTTATTCTCACTTCACTCCACTGGTTTTTAAGTCAGATTTAGATCTGGTGACTGAAATGGCTATTGAGTAATACTGATTATGAATCTAACCTTCCTACACAATTCTTGATTCTCATCTCCCTTCTGTGCTTCATCTGGAATTTATCCCATTGAGCTCGATTTCTCAGGATGGATTTTCATGTTGACCAATCAACAATCAGAGTTTCTGCGCCGCTTTTGAATAGACAAAGTGGATGAAGTCATTCAGTCCGTGTTTTCCACCATTCCAGATATTGAGCAATTAAAGTCAGAGCAGTATTCTCTATGTTGATATGGTTTAGCTAAGAAGAGTTTACCTGACTTATAAACATCAACACAACTATACCTTAGTTGAATAACATATTCTTTTGTCTTTCAAGGAAATTATTTCTTAATAACCTGAAATTAAAGGTTGACTTTTAATTTCAGTGTCTGATTATGTTATGACTTCATACACATCTTTATTAGAGATGCCAATAATTGCTGAAGGTTATGTATAATACTCTTCATGTGGTTTTTGTGGGGATATTTTATAGCCTCATCTATACATGATATCACTTTGATGCGTCTTTTGTATTAACTCTTTCGTATAGCCATGCAAAAACACTCAATCAGCCCTTCTATTGGGGAACAGGTTGTCTTTTCTCATCATTAAAATTTCAGTAGACTTGTTGTTTCTGCAAGCAAACATAAACTCACCAAAGGCAGAACACAATAACGTCCAGCTGAAGCCATGGGAAACATTTTCAGACTACAGAGCCCATGTTTTTGTGAAAAGCAACAATAAGAAAGTGGGCAGACTGTGTACCAGGAACAACTTTGAGGTCCTTCACAAGCTTTTACCGGTAGAGGACACAAGTCATACGGACCAGTGAGAATGAAACGGCTCTTTAGTGCAACAAGAAAAGGGATGGGCACAAGCGATGAGGTAATCCGGCTTTCATGTGCTCCCAACAAAGAGCTCCGACAACGCTGTATGTATGTGTGGTTTCATTTAAAGCTTCTCAACAGTCTGGTGAGTTAGTTTGAAGTCAGTATCTGAAATCCAAGAGGAAACGATGATTTAAGTAGCTGGTCTCTGCAGTGGACAGCTACTTAAAGACTATTTATGTGTGTGTGGGTGTTGATAGGTGCATAAAAATAGGTCTGAAACAATAACAAATTTTGCTGGATGATAAATTGTCCCAGAAGATATTGCAGTTAACAGTAATATTGTTATTTCTTTTAGACAGTTTCCAAGTAATATAATGGTAATGGCCTAATAACGCAATAACACATTCTCAGAGATCAATAAACTTTAAATGAACATTTAACATTAGAATTTAAATGTCCAGATTTTAAACATCCAAAATAAATAAACAAAACCACCAATAAAATTAATTATGAAGTCTCTGTAAACAAAATTGTCCTTCAAAATAAGGGCTAGTCGAGACCAAAGCATTTTTGTTGAGACTTTTGTCATCCAGTCATTGAGAGAGAAAAGAGAAAAATGGTAAACTACGCAAATAAAAATTAAGCTTGTTTTAATTTATCATGCAATTAATTGATTAATTGATTTATTGCTTATTGTGACAGGCCTACATATAAGTCACTTCATTTGACTTTAGTGTGTCACTTGATTCATGTGATCATTAAAGTGGACATCATGCATCACTGATTACATTTTAACTTTTTTTTACCAATAGTAACAAAACTACACACCATGAATCTGCATTATGATTCTTTAAAGTATTTCAAAAGTAACTTTTTCAGGTGTAGCAAATTTATTTTTGCTTAGGATATGACTTTCAGTTTTCGAGTAGTTCAGTTGAGTGAGTTGCAGAATATTTTAATGTTTTTTAAGCCTGGTTGATGGAGCTTTTATATAACAGATGTTTTAAGATATTCTGTATAGAAATATCTTTTTCTCAGTGTCTGACTTTAAATAAGACAGAATCTGTCAGATGCGATTACCAAGATTATTTCTATTTGCTCAATGTTGGAATGAGAGACAAATGTTTCAATGTAAAACGTGCATATTCACTTCAAAACAAAAGCAAGAGCTTTTAAAGATGCGGCTGATTGAGGCTGGTGAAAATGAGCCACAACCCAAAGTGAAACCAGTTCTGTACCAACACCAACAATGAAGAAGCTTTACTCCAAAACCAAAACTAAAAACCACATTAAGGATTGAAAATGCACTCAGAAACGCCTTCGGTTTTGATGAACATGTTCTGGGAATTGGAGAAACTAAATATAATTTTTTGGCATAAATTATCATTTTTATGTTTGGAGAAAACAGGAAACTCCTGCAAATCTTCCTAACTAGGAAATGTGGAAGTGGCAGCATCATGCGGTGGTTAGAAAGAACCTGTTTAAATGTCTGAGCCTCATTTTTCATTTTTCTAATTGTACTGACAACATTTTTGTTGTTTTTGTAGAAATGTTGTTAAAGATCAGAGAGACTTTTTTATTACACTGAACATTAGAAAATGGTAAAACATGTGAACCACAATTATCATTTTATAACTTTGTACACTTAAGACCAAAATTATTCATACTCCTGGCAGGTATGTGTTTAAAGTAATCAGACACATAATTTTCTGAGTGGGAGAAGGACTTGAATAATTAATGATCTGGCATTTTAGAATACAAATTTAGATTTAAAAAAGCGCTAAAACCTGCTCCCATTTATACTGCTTCAGTTTATTTTGAAAGCTAATATCTCATTTACTATCAGAAACAAACTTTTTGGTCTAAATGACAATAAAAAACACAATGTCAAATCTAAATCTGCCAGTTGTGGGAATCATTTTGGGCTACAAATATTTTTTTATCCACCATGTGAGTGGGGAAGCAATTTGAAAATTATTTTTACAAACTAATAATTATTTTTCCTGCAAATATAAATTTAAAAAACCCAAGAAAGAAAGAAAAAAAGTCCTGGGTGAGGTTACTCAGGCTTAACACAGATTGTGCATAAAAGCCACTTTCATCTCCCAACCAGAATGTACAAAACCTTTAATCCATGCAGGTCTTTCCTGGTCAGACTGGCTCCACCTTGAGTGACCCCTGACCTCAGCTCCACCCACTCCAGCCCACGCTTAGTCGCACCTTTATTTCCACGGTGGGCGGCTCCGCAGCTCTTTAGGACCCAGTGGCTGCTCCGTGGAGGCAGGCGGCGGGGCTCGGCTCTCAGACTGAAGCAGACAAAGGCAAGCGGAGAGACGGCGTGCCGCTATCCTGCTGCATCAACTCGCAACACCCTCACATCCAGCTCCCCTCCCTCTCACACACACTCACACACACACACACCCTTCCTTCCTTCCTTCCTTCCTTCCTTCACTCCAGCTGCGACGCAGGTGAGTCCGCCACCGGCTACTGGGGATTATGATGCTCTGATTTACTGCATGAGAAAATGTTAAATGGGGATGTTTTTTACTTTGACTGGGACAAGTTGAGGTGTCATTGCAGTGGAGTGTGTTTGAAGTAGGTGACTTTCGGCTTCGCCTCGGAGCAGGTGGATTGGAGTAGGTGTGCGCACACCCTGCCCCCTCTTCATCCAGCCGGGGAGAAACTCACATTTTCAAAGCTGCGGTTCTCTGCCATGTGGCCGGGCTCATTCATCATACATGAGACCAGAAACTTTTTTCTTTATTCCCGCTTTGCGCTTAAAAATAATCTCAGTGGTAGATTAGTTTTGTAAATGAGTTTCTTTGGAGAAAAGCCAGTGGATTGTCTGGGTAAACGCGTGTGTGTGTGTGTGTGCGTGGTCATTGGGTTTTGTGTGGGTGGTTCAGCCAGTAACACAGAACCAGCCAAAAATATCAATGACACCCTGCAGTGTTACTGCAGTGCTGCTGCTGATGATGATGATGATGGCGAGTGTGGCTTTCATTTTGGTAAAAGGGGAAAAAACCACAGAGATTTATTTTACTACTGTAATTGAATTATTTGTCTTTTAATGGTGATCATGTAGTTTTAAGATGAAGAAAATCAGATTTTTCTTTCCTCTGAGAGTGGAGGATGCACTGAGTGAACCTGAGCCGGCTGCAGCAGCAGTGATGGTGATGTCACTCTGAAGCCAGGCTCCCTCCTTCAGACAATGGCCTGTCCTGGTTGAGTCTCCACTGGGGAAGGGTCAGTGTTGGCCCTGCCTATTAGTGCAGCAGATGGCCCCGAAACCTGGCCTTTGTCAGCTGAGGAGCATCCCCTTCCCCAGAGGTCCCACCCCTGTCACAGCGGTCCTGTCATAAAAGACGCTAGTCAGCAAGTCAGCCATGTGGTTAGGATGACTGGAGCGGCCCTGCCACATGGTGACTGCATTTGTTCATCTGGAAGTCCGAGGAGTGCTGAGGTGTTAAACGGAGATGGATTACAGTCAGAGCCGGCAAAAGATTATTTAGGACCCTGAGCAGAATTTGACATGGAGCCCCTGATGCATCTCATGTAGTGTTTGGGAATATCTTTTCTAACATCTGACATTTGGTTTGGTATTGTTCAGAATTTAAACCAAAAAATTATTTGCCAATTTATACATATATATATATATGTATACACAATTTTTTTTTCCTCTCTCTCTCCAAATTTTCTTAATTAAGTGACAAATTTTTTAGTCTTTTATCTTCAGTCATGTCAATCATCTCTTTTGTTTAGTGCTTTCTAGTACATTCCACTTTTATAAGTTACACTGTTCAAGTTTAACTTTACAAAGAGTGAAATCAATGACAATAGCTGACAATATGTTTAAAGTAGACAGATTGAAAGATTTAAAATTGGAAAATTCTGGGATTTTGTTTGGTTTGTTTTCAAAAATAAATCTTCCATCGGTCTTAAAATTAAAGTTCTTTGTAAAATGATCTTTCTGAGGTAGAGATGATCAACAAATTACTTTTCTTTGTAACAAACTCGAAAATGTTTCAAAATTATAAACATGAAAAAAGCCAGTTTAAGAGGATTATATGTGTCTAGCATTAGGTTTCATCTTGACAAATATGGCTACAAAATTGAAGTTTTACAGTTTATGTATTCAGTGGATGAAGTCATAGGCCCATAGGGCCCCCTGCTGGCCTGGAGGCCCCAAGTAGCAACATTTCTTACTTGAACCTTTTGTCAGCTTTGGTTATAGCTAATAAATCTCTTTGCTTTAGTATTTGTCATCAACAAATTAAGAAGAATTAGAAAAGAACAAATGAATTTAATTTAAAAAAAAGTGATAATTTTTAGAATAGTGAAGAAATATTTGTGTTTAATTTTGTGTGAAAAACTGCAGAAGGAACATGGACTAAAGTTTTACAATGTTTCATGTTTAGTTTTGACTTGCTCATCTTGTAAAACTCAGCTCTGTAGCAAACGGCAACCTAAAAAGAAAAAAAAAACATTTTAAATCTTTCATCTTTAGTCTACTCGCATGCAAAACTGAGTGTTTGGTGTTTTGGATCACCAAAGACAACATATTAAAGTTAACGAAAGCCAGTTGTTTTGACTACATATTGCTTCCTGTCAGGTTCTGTTGGGTCATAATGACCTGAGATATATGAGAGATTGCATTTCTAAAGTTAATCCCGACTTAAAGGTTTTAAAAAGAAAATAAACAGATACAGATGAAATCGGTGAAGCGCATCGTTCATCTTTGCACAGCTAACTTCCTCTTTCATGTGATGGTAAGAGGGGGCTGTGGGTATTTAATGGGTGTGCACCATTGTTTGATCATTTAAACGTGAATTTGAAGAAGAAGTTACTGTTTTTGTTTGGATTTTCCTCCAATAATCAGGTAGGAGTTTCACATTGAGAGATTTCATTTTAGAAAGGCTTCCTCTGGCTGCTGCGGACCGCACAGGGGGATCGTTGTTTTACTGCTTTAACAGGTGTTACAGGTTCTTAAGAGAGTTAGTTCTGGCTTTTTATGACTCGGATCATGTAGCATAGTGGTGCAAAGAAAAATCTCTTAATGCCACAGTTTGTTCTCTTAAATATTTGATACTGCTTGGAGATTCCAGCTGTGTGCGTGTGTGTAACTGATATGCAACATCCATCTAAGTGGGTATCTTAAAAGGAGGCAAACACTGAATTGGCGCTCATATCTTGTTAAAATCACATTTTAGCAGTTTAGAAACCCTCAAAAGAAGTATTTTCTGGATTTTGTTCTCCTAAACATTCCTTTTTTGTGCGTATTTATTGTAAGTCTGATGGTGATGGGGCTTTAATTTCTGTTGAAATGTTTAGCAGATTTGAGCAGTGAGAGACAGATTGGGATGTTCTGGTCATTGACGATCAGTTTCAGGTGTTTCCCTGCTTGTCCACGCTTGATTTAAAGGGTTCTGTAGAAATGTGTGCACACAGTGGAGCCAATCTAAGCATCAGACAGGACGGGCTCTCACCATGGTACATTGTACCATCAATGACTGATGTGTACAGGGGTTTTTTGCCAGTAGGGCTGGATGCCCAGATTTAAAGGATCATAATTTCAAATAAAAATAATGTTCTAAATAATGAAAGTCTGTGACTCTGCAGAGTATACTTATTAGGTGGGAGATTGCATCTTGCTGTTTATATTTTGATGTTTCTCGTTGTCAGTTTTTGGTGTGATGAACTTGAATCGTCATTGAAGGAGAGAAAATAATTCAGTTATTTACTGGATGTCAGGAAGACTAATCTAAAACATGCAAAACAAAGACCCTTAAGATATGTAATACTATCATGTGGGGGGGGGAAATGACAACCTACTGTAACATGACCATCCTCACAGAATCTATCTTATACTGAATATTTTCTGGTCTTTTTGGAAAAAGCTGACAAGGCAAACCCTAAATGTAAGATGCAATTTTAAGCTACACGTCTAAAATTTGCTTTATGCTCATTTTGCTTGGTTCAACTACAAAATCCTTCATTTTAACGCTTGTATGCCAGGTTAGAAAAGTTGTATAAAACACAGGTGTAGTTGGCAAAAATGCCAAAAGCTCCACAGACAGGAGGTTAAATAAAACAGATAACCTGTTATGATCTGTAAATGTTTTCATTGATTATAGTTTTTTTTATAATCATATTTATTATAGGATCTTTGCTTGTGTGAGACATTTATTTGGATAAAGATGTTTGTCATTTAAGAGGCTTAATTATGTTTCATATTTATTGTTCTGGCATCAAACACTTGTATAATTCAGTGGTGGAATTCAGCCAGTGTTAAATTTAAATAAATGATGTATCACATTTTATCATCTTCTGTAAATGTGTCAGCTCATTTGAAAATTAATGACAGCAATGAATCTGTAGGGCAGCAGGGAGAGCTGAAGTTCATAAAAGGTTCCTTAACATTAAGTGTCAGGGAAAAAAACTTGTGTTTTTTTTTTTTACATTTTATGATTTAGCAAATGTTTTCATTTGATGAAAAGAATATGCTGGCCAGTTTTAGCACCAAGACTTTTTCACCACAAAGTTAAGTTTGCATATTAGACTTTGCTGAAATGTGTGAGGCCTAAAGGTGATCAAAAAACTCACAAAGCTGAAGATGCACCAGTCAGGATTGTGGGACCCAATTCAGAACCATAGTGTTTGCATTTTATTTTATTTATTTTTTCTTCAGTTTTAAAGGTACAAGAAGATGTGAGCGAGACACTAATGTGTTTTTCTATCCTTGCTGTTGTTTATAGTTATCAATGATGTTGTGTCCATTTTTTTCAAAACAATTGTAAAATGTTTAGAATTGACATTTAAAATGGTGTTTTTTAGCATTTTATTTTGGCAGCTAGGTCAGCTCAGCTAACAGCTGAATCGTTGGTCTCGGTGTATTTTCCCTACTATGAAACATTTCTAAATCCACAATGTTTTCATAGCAGAGATCAAAAGATTAAAATAAATAAACTTTGCTGTTCTCTGTTCAGCCTTCCTGTTATCAGCTGGAATCTCGCTCTCGTAATGGACTGCAGACATGAACTGATGTCATAGAAAATGGTTTTCTTTAAATGATTTGTCTTTTTGTTTAATTTTAAACACTAAAATATCAAATAGTCTTCATCTCTCAGTATGAATGTTGACCACATTGTTACAGTTTGTGATCTGAATTATTTCCTCAGATTAATCTTTTTATTTTGTTAGTTTGATGTTAAAAGAACTAAAAAAAAAAAAAAAACGTACTCTTCCACTGTGCCACTATTTTTCTTAAGATGACATTTTTGTCTGTCTTGAAGACAGTCATAGAAGAATCTTTTTACTAGGAGTAATTTCAGAAATTCATGTCCATCCTTGTAGCTTTTCATTGACTTCTTGCTGCCATCAAATGTAAGACGAAGCCACAAGAGCCATTCAAAGTTAATCATGCAAACAGGAAACAATCCGACCACATGATCTTTTGAAGTGGTTCAGTTGAGTTACTGGCAGGACTTTCATTCTCTTATTTGCTCCTGCTTCAAGACTAATGATCTACACCAGCCCTTTATAAAGGCCCACAGTGATTAAGAAACCAACAATATTCTATTGCAACAGGATGAATGGATCTCATTGAGATAATTTGTTGTCTTTGGGTCTCCAGGACTGATTTTCCCCAACATCACATCATCCACGACCACCGCCGCCATCATGGAGCTGGACTTTGGGCATTTTGACGAGAGGGACAAGACGTCCCGCAACCCGCGGAGTGGAAGGCTGAACGGACTGCCCAGCCCCACGCACAGCGCCCACTGCAGCTTCTACCGCACACGCACTCTGCAGGCTCTCACCAACGAGAAGAAGGCCAAGAAAGTGCGCTTCTACCGCAACGGGGACAGATACTTCAAGGGCATTGTGTACGCCGTGGCCAATGACCGGTTTCGCACCTTCGATTCTCTTCTGGCCGACCTTACACGCTCCCTCGCTGACCACATCAATTTGCCGCAAGGGGTTCGTTTCATCTTCACCATTGACGGATCACGCAAGATCACGTCTCTGGACGAGCTGGAGGAAGGTACGTTTATTCTTAGATTAACGCAATAAGAAATTTATATCACTTTGTCTGTAGTTTGGTACCCAGCAGTATATTGTGTTGTACCAACAAATTAAGATCTAATTTCAGAGGGGTTTTATGATTTTTAGCTGATTTAATTGTGAAATGCACTGTAGTGTATTTTTTGAATCTCACAAAGAAGGGCATAACCATAGAAAAAGAATGTGGGACAGGAAAGCTGGTGAGAGTTGACTGGAGCAAGGATGGAGCTACATACAGGGCAAAACTGAAAGACATGAGAGAGGGCCCACAAAAGCTTTGTGTGTTAGAATGGACTAGTCAAAGCAAAGTCCAGAAGAAAATCAAATTAGTGTGACCTGCTGTTCAGATATTATCTGAGTTTGAGCTATTTTGGAAAGAAAAGGGGCAAAGAAAATCCCCCAGATGTTTACTTTTTAAAAACTTAGAAAAATGATTAATGCATCAATTTCTGCTTCACAAATATTAAGTTTGTTTTTAATACATTTGAAACAACTTTAAATACATTTGTAGCTAAATGCTTCTGCAACGTGAAATACCAAGAAATGAGTAGTGACGAATATTAGACGTCTTTTCCGTCCGTTCTAGACTTTAAGTCTAAAGGTTTGCATTCTTGTGGTCTCTGACATCAGTTCGAATGTAGTCGTGTTGGTGACTCGCAGATTCTTTAACAATGAAACTGCTGACTGGAGTCTGACTGCTTTGCAGATGAGCATAAACAAATATAACTCCAGCAGACACAGATTTGTCTCTGCTTCTTTTAACATTTCTCTGTCTGGTCATGCAGAGCGTTTGGTCTTGCCTTGTGGCATATGATGATGGTCAACACTGTTACCACTTTATCATCTGTTTAATTGAATTATGTTTATTTTTTTTTAAGAAGCTGATTTTATTTCTAATATTTTACATTATGTGACTTTTCTAAAAGTAGGAGCATAGGGCTGAGTTTGATGCATGGGTTTAATTTATTCAAATCGAGGCTGTTGCGTTGAGCAGCTTATAGTTTGCTGCATGTGTGGCTCGTCTGCAGCGTGTCGGCTGGAGAGGCCATTTCATTGTGCTTCCTCTTTGTAAGATATAATTAATTACTCAGCCTCCTCTGCACAGAGTAATCTAGTTTTCTGCCCTTTGTCTTAGCTTGAGTTTCCCCACATATAATGTAATTGCTTCCTTATGGTTTCCCTTTTTTCCTGTGTCATTGTCCTACTGAAATTTTTTGCGTAAAGACACCAGACAGGACAGTAAGAAATTTTTTTTCCATCTGATCATTAAGTGCTGCTTGCATGAAATTTGTGTAATTAAACCAAGTGATTTGTGTTCACTTCTGGATTTCTGTGGCGATGTTGTGATAAGAGATTTGTGGCTCTGTTTTTTACTTTGACCAGTTAGTCTTGGTTTTTCTTCTTTAGAGCTATAATAAAACATAAGAACAGCATTCAAATATTTTTTATTATTTACATTAGCAGCGCAGTTATTGCCACACAGTGTGAGAGATTATTTGGAGAGGCAACATTATCATGGAGGGGACATTTTAGACTTACTTTACAGCTTATGCTGGCATTGTATGCACTGGTAGCATCACTAAAACTGCATCCTGAGTTCACCGATCCTCGGATTAACTCTGAGATTTCAGTCAGGCTGCTAATAAATCCAAATCCAAGATGATATAAGACAAATTGAGAGCTCATAAAGGTAAAATAGAGCAACTTTGCTACAATGCCTTTAACCTTTTCTGCTGAAAGTCTTGATCTCTTTAGTGAACCACTGATATGGTTTGGCATGAAAAATAGTTTCCTTTCTGAATGGTTTTTAATATGTTCCCACTGATTCTGAAATGGCAAAGTCTTCATTCAGTGATGTCATTTTTATCGAGTGAATATTTTTGTGTTGCACTTTCACTGTTTGGTTGAGCGGAGAATCTGCTGAGTGTTTGCATGAGACGACCTTTATAACTCAGCTTGTTTTCTACGATGTATTTTTGCAATACTGACTTGCTTTTTTTTCTAGTGACGGATGAATGATTAGAAAGCATGTCTGTAACAGTCAGCAGCTTTTAGTTTAGGTTATTTGATATAATCAAGACTCCAAAAAGCTCTCATTCATGCCAGATCTCACATTTTAACCTCACTGCACTGAACAGGATCAAACTCAACAATGAGATAATTCCAGTTTTGAAAGTGTGAATGCAGAAAACAGGTTTTTATTTACATCCTGACCAGTTACTAGCTGTATAATCTGACCTGTGGTCTATATTTGGCTCCAAAAGTATTTCACATGCACAGCAAGGGCAGATAGCTCCAAAAAGAAGATTTTGACAACTAAAACAAGTTTTTAGTAGTTGCTGTGAATTGCAGGTGCAATTAAAATCTCAAACAAATCCTTTCTTCTGAAGTTGTTCAAACATCAACACTTGAAACCTAAGAAGTTATTTCAGAAATGTGCTTCAACATGATGAATATCGACTTCCAAAGTTTCTGTAAATGAAGTCCAAGCAGGAAGCAGGAAATCGTTCGTCGTGTTGCTGCAAATCTGAATTTAGGTGAGCAAAATATGCACATGGAAAATTTATTATATTTCAAGCTGCTGAGGTATCAGGTTCTGCACATTTGTTTAGATTTGGGTGGACTCTCTTCCTATGAGGAAAGATGAAATAAAAGTGGTACAGAGCAGAGTTTTCAAAGCGTAACAAAAACGGAAACTAGTAGTACATCGTGTTCCAAATTATTATGCAAGTGATATTTTCTCAGATTTTCTTAAATGGTCAATGCAAATGATGGTCAATATAATTTTCAAGTCATGAACTATTACAGTATAAATCACATTTTACTGAACAAAGCTCCCCATGAGAACAGTATTTTTTTCAAAAATAAAAAACTCAAATTGCACTGTTCCAAATTATTATGCACAGCAGATTTTCTAAACATTTTATGGATTATAAAGAACAGCAAACGGTCATTCTTTGAATGTGCAGCATTAAGTGGCTACATGTACTAAAATCAAAAGCTATTTCAATCAAAAACATCTTAACAGACCGAGTTACATGTTAACATAGGACCCCTTCTTTGATATCACCTGCACAATTCTTGCATCCATTGAACTTGTGAGTTTGTGGAAAGTTTCTGCTTGAATTTCT
>CAEFZY010005775.1:0-14277 GCA_903066815.1 Brachyrhaphis roseni | reverse complement strand
CTCATATTGATGTCATTAAACCAAATTTCAGATCTTCCATAACTGACTGACACCTGCTGGCCTCAGGTTTGCAACCAACTTCTGCCTGAGAAACCAGTAACCTGCTCTCAGTGTCAGAATCTCACTGGGGAAGAAACTACATTAGGTTTTCTATCACTTTATTATTTCTGCTATAACTGATGTATATTTGCATATAAAATAAGTCAATAGGGTTTAATTTACAATTTTAATGTCTTCGTGTCATGAGGTAGATCTCAGCCGGCTGGTGAGAGAAAAAGTAGATCTTGGTCTCAAAAAGTATGAACACCCCTGATCTAAAGAATGAAGGGGTTAAAGACAGAATTCAACTACTGATGTGGGGTCAGGAGTAGTCCTTGGGAGGGGATGAGTTGAACTCAGCCTAGGTCTAATGTCCTTTGTGTTCTGGAGTTTTTCTGAATGATAGGGGCAGGAGTAAAAAATGGAAGAAGAGTAATTTAATTATTTTTGATTATATCCTGTAAACTGCAATAATGTTGAATTAACTTGAGTTTGAATTCATTTGTAATGTTTCTAACATTGCAGTTTGGAAGAGCTGCCAAATGATGGGTATATAGAGGAAAAATGAACCTGGAGAACTGTTTAGGCTTCAGTGCACGTTCATTAGCCCTACTCTACCATGAGATACAGACTATTGTTATTAATTTCCCTGGTACATGTGCTCATTATTATAAAGAAGTTCTCTTGGTGATTTTGTGTTCTTACCATTGAAATCACAGCCTTTTGATCCATGATCGACACGGAAGGCCCATCGACCAGGTACATTGACATTACTGCCAAGACTAAAAGCTGAGTTAGGTCCAGTTGCGTCACTAGAGAATGATCCAGGGATGGTGAAGTGGTGAGTGGAATTGATTGTATCGTATCCAGCCTAGATATGACATGTGAACAGTTAAATTGTATATTTGATATTTCAGATAAATGTACATTTGCTGGGATCAAGATAAAGCAAATTAAACATATAATTATAGTATACATTCATCTGAATATCTAACCTGTACAGACATTGATGTGGAGGCTATTGATCCATAATTCATCAGTACAAATGAATAATGGCCATCAGTAGTCAAGACTGCCTGAAGGGTTGAATGCTGGGAAAACCAAATATATTTATTGAGAATGAATTTAAAGATTAAACTAAAGTTATTCTATTTATACATTAAATAAGTTTCAGCAGTTAAAACAGATCACTTACTGTTCCAGATGGTGGAAAATAGGCAACTTCATGCCATGTTGCTATGAAGATCCAGTTGGCCTGAAAGTTAAGAGCTGGGAAGTATCTGTTGATGTCTTGTGTAACTTGTTGGAGCAGAGAGCCGCTGGTGTACTGATCATAGTAGATTTTACCATTGTCTCTGTTGTCTAAATCAGTCCAGAATGGGGCAATGACGTCTCTGGTTCCATACATTGGAAAAGGTTTAGTAGAAAAACTATACCATGGTGCATTAAATGTCAGATGTCCATTGCCGTTCACCTGAGAAAAATAAATAAATAAATGGGGTTTCACTATTTGTACACTTTTAAATTTTACAGTACAAAGGAAAGTGATTAGAAGAAGAAGTCTGGTAACATACGTAAATCTGAGAGTAAGACTGCCCAAAATAGTTAAAGGTTTGTAGGAGTTTAATGGGAGGTGAGCTCTCATCATCTGTTCCAGAGCTTATTGTTCCACCAACTGGGTAGAGGGGTCCTAGAAAGTACAAGAGAGATCGCCTGATTAAATTATCATCATGCTAAAAATATCAGTGTTGTTACACATGATTTCTTTATCTAGAAGCACAAAGTTGTTACTTTCTGTCACTCCAGCCATGAAAGATTTTAGTGAACATCACACTAAGATAACTAATGTCAAAAAATAAGACCTGTTTGATATGTGTGGAAAGGTCTAGACCATTGTTCTTTAAACTTTGTCAGGCTGAGGATCATTTAAACCATTTAACAAACATTCATGGACCATCTAACTTAAAATTGCACCGCAATAACATAACACCTTAATATATACAACTTGAAATAAAAATATTAGTCCATTAACTAATTGTGTTTGTTCCTCCTAACTTGAAGAGTGGTGCTGTTTGGTAAGTGTGAATGGTCACACAAAAAAGAAAAAAACAAACTAGTCTATTCTGGATGTTTTGAGTTGTTTACAGATTCTGGAAGTGCGGATTATAAGCTTTCCAATGATAGAAAACACATGGAAATAAATAAAAGTGTTGTGTGCACTCATAACATTTTAGGGCTGTTTGTAAATTAGAAGATAAAAAAAGAAAAATAGGCCTGAGTTGTGTTGGCAAAAGCAAACATTTTCTTTCAGGCAGTCGATATCGCATAAATAATTTTATTTTAGGTGTTAAGATGCAGTTAGTCAGCATGTGGCCCAGCACTGTTCACTGCATCATCATCATCATCATCATCATATTGCATTCTGCACAGCAAACTAGATCTGTACTCCTGCATGCTGTGCATTGTAAGCCAGTTATCCATTATTATTTTTAGACACAATCCTATGCTAATTGTAGTGTAACACTTTGAGCTCACGTCTCTGCAGATAAATGGTTGTTTACATGCAGTACCTCACTAGGGGGCGCCCGCGGACCACCACTGGTCCAGGGATCACAGTTTGAGAGAAACTGGTTACTTTCATTGTAATTAAAACAATTTCTAGTAGAATATACTTTAAAGATCTCCAAGGGGAAATTTCTTGTAATATATAGTATTACCAATGAAATAAATAAGTCATATTATAACATTTACATTTATCATTATTATTATTGTGATATCTAGAAGGAAAGTAACGGATTATGTTATTAGTATGTGTTTTAGAAATTAAAACAGAAGGGTAGCATTATTGTGTTAAAACAATATTTTTGCTTATTGTTAAAATATTACTTACAGTGTTGTTGGATAATTACAGAAGAGCAGGCAGAATAGACAAACAAATAGATCTAAACTTTTCGCTTACCCAGATCCTGAGTTGTCACTCCAGCTATAAAAACACACATAAAATTAACATTTTATAAGATAACTAACGTCAATAAATAAGACATCTTTTTGCGTTTGGGGTAACTTATATCATTACTCCAATTGGAATGATATATTATTCCTATGTAATGTGTAAGTACACTTATTTATCAATTAACCAATTAATAAAAGCGAAAAAGGGACAATAAGGTCATATTTATTGACCTTATTTTGTTTGGAAATGCTTAAACCAGGGGTCAAAGACCTTTGGAGGGGTGGGGGCTCAAAGTTAAAAAAGGGGCACATAGAACAAGATCTTAAAGCACTGTACAACAACGTAGCAACAACCCATATTAATCACAAATCTAATATTTAATTGTATCATAGTGTATCATTGTCATCCCATGGGGACAATGCAAAGCAAATTTAGTCTCTGTTTCCCTAATAGGTATAAAGTTGGTGTGAGGGGTTTCTGCTGCTGACAGTGCTGGAGGGCTCTGTTGATCCAAGATCATTGTTTTTAAACAGTCTATAGGAGAAAAGGTCTCTGAAATATGTTGTGAAATAAGCAAATGTGCTGCTGTTTTACTAAATAAACCCTAATCATATTTGACTGTTTAAAAATTGGCAGAAACATTCTTTGAAGATTGAAAAAGTTCAGAATATGAACATAACCTACCTGATCCAGAGGATTGAGAGTGACCCACCAGCAGTAGATCTGAAGAACCTGACAGGGAGAAGAAACAAACAGGTGCATCATGGGTAATGTAGTGTTAAATGAAACGATGGACATTTAACATCGCCGTCGTTGACTAAACTGAACTATTTTGTGTTGCAGATCTTTAATTAAATGCTGTGGCATCAACTACCTAATCTTGTTTGATTGTTTTCACCGTAACACTGGAAAGACTTAATATTAATGAATGTGTCTTAAAGCATATGACAGTGTAATATCACTTAATGATAGCTCTATAACAGGTCTTCCTCGTTTCACTTTACTTGAGATAAGAGTTAAAATGACTGAGTTATGAAAGCATTTTACAATGTAATAACACTTAATGGCATCTTTATAAATGGTCCTACTTTTTCCACTTTTTACTTGATGTAAAGGGAATTATTAATAACTCTGTTTTTAAAGCATTTGCTGTGTAATAAAACTTAATGAAATCTTTTTTGTTGGTCCTACTTGTTCCACTCTATTTCAGGTAAGGGGAAATATTAATGACACAATTACAATGGTCTCGTAACTGTCACAGTTAAGACTAACAACAAATGACAAAGTAATGTGATAACACAAAGATAACGCTTTAAATTTTGATAATTAATAACCATTCTTGGTTAATGTCAGGTTGTCATAACAAAGACATTTTAAATAATGTCAACTTTGCATTAAAAGTGTCATTATTTACTAAATGACACTTAATGACAACAGTTAAATATTTATGAAGTTCTTCAGGTTTATGACAGATGTTATTTCATCTATCCATTTTCTGTTCACCCTTGTCCCTAATGGGGTCGGGAGTTGCTGGTGCCTCTCCAGCTGCGTTCCGGGCGAGAGGCGGGGTCACCCTGGACAGGTCGCCAGTCTGTCGCAGGGCAACACAGAGACAAACAGGACAAACAACCATGCACACACACACTCACACCTAGGGACAATTTAGAAAGACCAATTAACCTGACAGTCATGTTTTTTGGACTGTGGGAGGAAGCCGGAGTACCCGGAGAAAACCCACGCATGCACAGGGAGTGCATGCGTGGGCCGGGAATCGAACGAAGAACCTTCTTGCTGCAAGGCAACAGTGCTACCAACTGCGCCACTATGCAGCCTGTATGTTATTTCATGTTTATGTCAATAAACCTTCTAAGCTGCACTTCATTTAGTTTTAGTTGGCCTATTTCTTCTTACTAAAGAAGATTCATTTGATGAGGGATCTGCTTTAGCACATGTTAAACACACGGTCTCTTCAAGCCGGATTGTTTATTGGTTGAATCAACAACAAGGCAACTGCACAAGACAAAGCTTCTCAGGAGGAGAGTCATTAGCATAGCGCCCATCCACACAGGAGCAGGAAGCTTTCGGGACATTTGGCAGAGTATGACCTACCTAATTCAGAGAAGTCAGAGTCATCATCCAGCAGCAGATCTGAAGAACCTGCTGCTTTTCCTGACAAGGAAAAGAAACAAACAAGTCCGTCATGGGTTATGTAGTGTTAAATGAAGAGTCAGATGTTTAACTGCTGATGCCATTACAGCAAAGAAAGTAAAGTGGAAAACATTTCCAAATAATTTTAAGTACATATACTTAATACTGTTGAAAAAGCTTTTCTTTGTTAATCCCTTAACCCACAGTTCATTGCAAATTTTACACAAAAATGGTCAGACCCATTGGGTTTAAGTTACTTCTAATTCCCATCCAAGGGAGAGGAATTTCTTACTTTTACAATACGGCTGTCTCAGAATCACTTGATCTCAAGTTGTAGTCTCTGATACAACTTGAGATCAACAGAAAGTCATTTTTACCATAATTCATAAGTGCAAATATGGCAAATTGTCTTGCAAATATTTGGAGAGACTGATCAATGTGGAAAGATAACTATTTAATTTTAAGAAGTACTTATTAAATGCAGAGCTAGCTCTTTATTAATACTTTAAATAATTTGTTAATGGGTTTTATCAATACATGCTGGCACAACTGGCTCTTCATTTGATGTGGCCCAAAATGTAAATGAGATTGACACCACTGACTTAAAGTTTTCATATTTCACATCACTGTATAAATTAACATAAATGCATTCATTAAATATTGACATCAGTAAATACTTACCTATAGCTGACAGAAGTAGCACAAGAAGTATGATTTTACCTGACATTTTCAAAAATCAAACCTGATTTAAAGATACAACAGGAAATGGATTATTGCAAAATATGAATACAAATTGATCGAGACATGCAACAAATTTTCTAGACAAAACAATGTTTTTTTTACCCACAGTAAATTAAAACATTTATGAATCCACTTTGCTTATTGCAACAAAATGTTAGATATAATTTATTTATTGCACCAAAAAAAAACACCTTTTACCTTGTCTAAGTGCCTCTCTGGTGTGAAAACATCTCAAGTGTCGATGTCAGGCTGCAACACGTCTTTATACAATGACAGCTGGCACAAGCCCAATATCCTTTCTTTACCTATAAGCTGTTTGGAAAGAATACAATACAGCTACTCCCTCATATACATCACAGTTTGGTCGGGATGTTTACCTCTTAGCCTAGAGGTTTGTAAGCATACATTTGGCTGTTTTATTGGATTCCTTTTGTTTATGTGTTTGTTTTGGGTTTCTGCTATATTGATGAACTGAGATGTATGCTATATTTTATGATACGAGTTCTTGACAGTTTTATCTCAGTGGAAGGCTGGTATTCTGTTCCAGGTTGTCCTGGCCATTGCCTTCCTGTGCTCTAAAACATTGTTGCTGACAGCACAGTCTGGGCTTTCGCCCTTGGATTTGGATTCTCTCTGGTAGTTTTATGACCGAGTTTCCTTTCTTACCCTGAACTTCACAGTCGCCTGATCTCAACCCAGAAGAGCACGGATGGCATGTGGCGCAATGTCAGATTCCTATCTTGTCTGTGCATGAGACAAATCCTCAGCAATTGTGAGAAAACATCATTTTAATATGGACTGATGTCTCTACACCATGTTGAATCTGTGCCAGAAAACGTTAAGAGAAACGAAAGCAACGGTAAATCTAATCTAGGTCAGGCACTAATAATGGGTATAATAACTGAACTACAAGTCAAGTCAAGTTTATTTGTGTGACACATTTCAGCAACAAGCCAGTTCAAAGTGAAGTGAAAGTAAAACCATCAGACAGTTATCAACTACATTTAGTCAAGTGCCATCATGAAAATCATCAAGTAGATACTCATCAAATATGTTGATCAATGTTCTAGTTGCTACTAATCAAAAGCAACTCTAAACATGTGGGGTTTTAGTCTAGATTTAGAAGATCTCAGTGTTTCAGCTGTTATGCTGTTTTCTGGAAGTTTGCTCCAGATTTGTGGTGCATAGAAGCTGAATGCTGCTTCTCCATGTTTAGTTTTGGTTCTTGGGATGCAGAGCAGGACCAGAAACAGAAGACATGAGAGGTCTGGAAGGTGCTACGTCATTCAGTAATTTATAAACTAACAACATTATTTTGAGCTACAGGGAGCCAGTGTGAGGACCTTAAAACTGGTTTCAGTGAGAACGCCAGCAGCAACATTTTGGATCAGCTGCAGGTGTCTGACCAGAACTGCATTACTGCAACTGTCATAGAAATTCAATAATTTTGCTGATGAATGGGAGGTTGGAGATTGGCTTGTGATACTGCTGTAGTGATTTGTCCAGATTGTTCTTTTTTTTAACAGTGGCTTGATATTGTGTGTTTTTAAAGCCTGACAGAAAACACTGGATGAGAGGAACGAGTTTAGTATTTGAATCAGACCAGATGCAATGACAGGCAGAACTTTCTTAAGGAAATTTGTTGATAGGATATCAAGACAGCAGGAGGAGCTTAATAGATTTATAATTTCTTCTAAGTTTTCATGGTTGAGTTGTTGAGATTTAGTCATTTCCTCTGCATCTGTTATGTTTGGTATTGCATTGAAACTGATTTTGTGTTGTTTTCTCTCCAAAGAGGTTGAAAAATTTATTGAGCCTGTAAACTGTGGCAAAAAAGACGCAATCATTGTTTATGTTTTTATTTATGATTTCAGCAAAGGACATTTCTTTTGCATGTTTTAGTGTGGAGTGATAGCTTTGCCTTCTTTCTTTACAGATCTCATAATAAAATGTAGTTTGAGTTTTAAGCCATTTACTTTCAGCCTTTCTACAGGCATTTCTTTCACGTCTACCTAGTGTAGCAGTTCTCCAAGAAGATTTCTTCCAACCAGACATGAACTTCACTTTACGAAGAACAATGGAATAAATGATGTCTGAAGTTTTAGAATGGAAATTATCTACCAGCTCATTTACTGAGTTACAGCAGAGAAGTGAGGTGGGAGAGTAGAGTTAAAAAGTTTCTGCTGTGTTGTCTGTAAAAAAAAAAAGAAAATTAATACTATTCATTTTGCTAAATGAATAGCAAAAAGAATAGTGATTATACTTCCAAAGACAGCAGAGATCTGATCAGACAGAGTGACATTAATTTCAGAGCCGTTAGAAATATTCATGCCCAAACAGATCCAGAGTGTGACAAGCTGATTCAAACCCAGGTTTTCAAGCATAATATAGTTTTTGGCATCGATGCCTTCAGGCTTGTAAACATGGATGGCGAAGTTTCCCACGACTATTACGCAGCATTTAGCAGACAAAAGATCATTGAAGTCATTGACAAAATTTCCACATATTTTTCCGTTCTGCATAAAGTTTATGTCAGAGCTTGTTTATGGCCTTTTAGCTTGATTCCCAAATATTCAGAAAAATCCCATTTTCCCACTAAAACTTATCTACAGTCTAGATAATTATAAACTATTAAAGCAACACCTCCCCTCTCTTATGCTTTCTATTCCCACTTCAGAAAAATTGTAATTTGGAGGCGCTGATTCAATTCGTATGATCCAACAATGTTTCTGTTAGAAACAACATCAATATTTTGCTCAGTGATAAAGTCATGAACTAAAAGTTATTTTGTTGATAAGGATCTTATATTTAGCAGAGCCAGTTTAAGTGACTTGGTGATAGACATTTCTTTAATTTGAGATTGGTTTAGACAGAATAAATCTCAGGTTTGATTTTAGACCATTGCATTTAATTTTACTGTTGTCTGATAATTTTTTCTGATCAAATCAAATTTTATTTGTTTAGCACATTTCAGTAACATTGCAGTTCAAAGTGTTTCACATCATAAAAACACAAAAATAAACAAGTGAAGCATTACATTTTGTCAAGGGCCATCATCACACATCAAAATGTTGGTCAGAGTTTTATTCATTATGGTTTAGACACAAATCTAACCAGGAGGGTTTTTAGTCTAGATTTAAAGGCACTCGGTGTTTCAGCTGTTTTGCAGTTTTCTGGAAATTTGTTCCAGATTTGCGGTGCATAGAAGCTGAATGTTGCTTCTCCTCCTTTGATTCTGGTTCTGGGGATGCAGAGCAGACCAGAACCAGAAGACCTGAGTGGTTCTGGAAGGTTGCTATGACAACGGCAGATCTTTAATGTATTGTGGTGCTCAGGTCCGTTTTATTACCAATCTGGACTGGGAGAGTCCCGTATCGCAGCCCCCAGGGGGGCGGAGGCATTCTTGAGGAAGACAGGTGTACAACTAAACTCTGGACCCCCATCTCAGACTTCAGACATGTTGGGTGGAAGTGGTTCTTCTGAAGAATCAGAGCCATGTGGTTCTGATGTACAATAGTCTGCTTTTTGGGTACTCAAAAGAAAAATACTTAGCGATTGATACATTGTGGTCCATCTTCTCACTAAACTTAAGAAACATTATTTCAGGAGAAAACATTTCTGATGAGATGTCTTGGCTTGTAGCAGGTGACATTAATGAAGGAGTAGTGGAGTTGAGGGGATAAAGGACCAAAAGCTC
Source organism: Brachyrhaphis roseni (assembly GCA_903066815.1). Lineage (NCBI taxonomy): Eukaryota > Metazoa > Chordata > Actinopteri > Cyprinodontiformes > Poeciliidae > Brachyrhaphis > Brachyrhaphis roseni. Next base: position 4,699 of record CAEFZY010005775.1, on the reverse strand, counting down.
CGACTCCAACTGGTGTCTTGGTGCTGCCAGCTTATCCGTTTGTTTTGGAACAAAATCGCTCTGATATGCAGTTTGTTCCATCGTTATCAGACGTTTTTGAGTCTGTTCTTCTTTGGCGGTAATCTTCTTGTTTTTGATCAAATAAAATAAATGTGCATTAAGTTTTTTTTCAGCTTTATTAAAGCAGACTCCATCTTGTTTATAGAGATAACGCTCCCAGAAGATCCTGTGATTGACGACGAAGTCCATTGACCTATATGCTTTTTTATCGTTTTATTAATCATAAGCATCTCTATCCTTCATCTCTATGTCGAACTGTCTGTACTGGTCCATTGATAAACACCCTCATTTTTAGACTTCCGATTGTGCTTAGAAGATTATTAAAGTCATTTATCAGAATTTCTGATTTTTTGTTTGATAATATCAATAGTACCAATGCGTATGATTAGATTATTAATATTCATCTGATCCGTGGTTAGTGAGAGAAATGTCTGTTTTATCATTAATTTCCAGCTAGTTCCTTGAACATCACAATGGGTTCCCTTTTTTCCCCTGAACTCCACAGTCGCCTGAACTCAACCTAAAAGAGCACGGATGGCATGTGGCTCAATGTGAGATTCTTTATCTTGTCTGTGCATGAGACAAATCCGCAGCAATTGTGAGAAAACATAATTTTAATATGGACTCATGTCTCTACACCATGTTGAATCTGTGCCAGAAAACGTTAAGAGAAACAAAAGCAACGGTTCATCTAATCTAGATTAGGCACTAATGATGGGTATAATAACTGAACCACAAGTCAAGTCAAGTTTATTTGTGTGACACATTTCAGCAACAAGCCAGTTCAAAGTGAAGTGAAAGAAAAACCACCAGAAAGTTATCGACTACATTTTGTCAAATGCCATCATCAAAATCATCAAGCAGATACTCATCAAATATGTTGATCAATGTTCTAGTTGCTACTAATCAAAAGCAACTCTAAACAGTCTTGATTTAAAGGAACTCAGTGTTTCAGCTGTTTCGCAGTTTTCTGAAAATTTGTGGTGCATAGAAGCTGAACGCTGCCTCTATGTGTTTGGTTCTGGTTCTGGGGATGCAGAGCAGAACAGTATCAGAACCAGAAGACATGAGAGGTCTGGAAGGCTGATACAAAAAAATGTACTTCATTTGCTTTCCACATATGTAGAAAAAGTCTTTATTGTCACAAAAAAGCAGAGTCAAGGAGGAGACATCAGACCAGAGGCAGCAGCAGGACAATAATACAAAGTTTTCTCAGGTAAGGTAGGATTATCACCTGCTGAAAAAAAAATATGTACTAGAGTTATAAACCAAGCAGGTATTTGTACAAGGTTTTATGATATTTCCGAATTATTACTCATTCACTCTCCAAAATGTTTTTCTACTGAAATATATGTAGCACAGAGAGAAGGTCAGATGTAGTTTATATTTAAACTTTTTTATTTTTAGATATTACTCGTGTTCCAAAAGGCTCTTGACATAGTTCATTACATTTTTAATCATCTTGATTACTTTTGCACATCTGTGCTGTTACATTTGACTAAAATGCCAGTGTGTTTAGTGTTGTGCTCCTGTGTTCATCCCATTAAATCATGAGGCTTCTTACTCTGTTACATGTCACTTTCATTCCATTTTGTGTTCCAAGAAATAATTTACATACAAATGATGTTTTACTCAACATTTCATGTCCAATGTTGCCATTTGGATCTTAATTATCCACTACGGACCCTGTAGACGTTTGAGGCTAATCGTGTCAATGCAACCAGTTTGGCTGCTAAAAGTTTAGATTTTGTTAGTATGTGGTTAAAGGAACTAAAGTTGGTCCCCTGGTGATGCACCGATAGCTAGCTACCTAGATTAGACAGACAGACAGACAGACATACTGCATAAATAACTTGTTTGAATCCTTGTTTTTTGGATTTTGGATAGATGAGCTGTTTATCTTTATGTCACTTTGGTTTTGCTCTACCGCCATCTAGTGGCTGAAGAGCAGATCTTAACCTTCCCACTGAGTTTTAATATGGGAAAACTATATAATACAATAATTATATCAGCTATTAAAGGTTTTAGGAAGAATATCAGGTTTAATTACAGATGAAGCTAAAATACAGCAAACTTTATGAACTAACAAGCAAAATTCAAAATTAAGCAGGAAAAGAATTGAACATGAAACCAAAAATCAATTCTCACACTCTATGGTAAACGATACCATTTATTGTGTCTGAAATGTTAGCAGGCTCTTTAAAAAGGTATTTTAGAAAAGGCTAAAAAAAAGTTGGATAATTGCACAAAAATTTGAAGTGTTTGTATCTGTGAAGGACAGAAGATCAGTAACAAACTCCAGCCCATGACGACCAACCACCCTGCCCTCTTTCTGTAATGGACTTGGCTCTTCAGCCAACAGGAAACACTTCCAGAAATCATTGAAGCCATTTTCAATCTTTTTAGATGCCAGCTCATCTTAACAAATATCTAGAATCACCAGCCTTTGCAGTTCCATTTCCAAAATTATAAAACCCACTTCCTCTGCATACTTTACCTCAGATTACAAACTTTCTTTTTTAAAATGTTACGTATTTTACTCTCCTAACAGTGTAAACAGATATCCTTTGCATGCAATAGAGTTTGAGTTTCCTCTCAGCAGTTGAGGAATTAGCAGAAAGTTTGTTGCATTGCGCCACAGTACTCTGGTCTGTTGCATTAGCTGTTTTTCAATATCCTTTAGCTTGGTGTGAGCCTGGGCATTGATTATACTCCCACAATATCTTAACTTCATACTACATTGCTTGCAGACAGGTCATAAGCTGACCATAAAAACAAATTTAGATTCTTAACAGTAAAATATAACAGAGCAAGTCAACAGGCTTTTATCAACAGGAAAAAGCATGAAAGGACAATGACCAAAATGATTGAAATTCTTTATTAATCCCTTCTGAAATTGAGTACATATACAGTATACTACTTTTATTTATTTCTATGTATGTATTTTACAATCACTGGTGTTAGCAACAATTAATGATTAAAACAATTCCACAGATGAAACAAAAAACTGAACATCACATTAATCCCACAAATAGTCTAAAGCACAACGGTGCTCCAGATGTTAAAACCAAAATTACTTCTGTTTCTTGCCTCATTATGAGTACCAACGAAAACCCAGAAAACACCTTTTACCAACATAAGTCATAGTTCAAATCATAGACATAATTTGAATAGATTTTAAAGTGTGATTATTCTTTCATCTCATTTGACCAGAATTCTGGTCATCAGCAAACTGACAATCAGGGTAACAACTTCTGTCCAATGACCTGAAGCACCGTTTCTTTGGATTAGTCCACCTATGTAAAAAAAGAGAGGTGAATAAATTTTATCAAACAATCGCAATATGATATTTAAATTTAAAATCAACAGAATGACAGAATTTTACCAGTGTTCGGTTGTGCCCTGAGTACCAGTGGTCCAATTGACAGAGCTGCAGAGTCATGATAAGATACGTCCCTCTTGAATCGGGTGTGGTGACCCAGATAACAGTGCTGTAAAAAAATAACACAGCAACATTAGAGACTTCTGGAAGTTTACAACTTAATCATACATGATGAAGCTGCACCACAAACACACAATAAAACTTACAGCTCTGCAGTTGTTGCTTCTCAAAAGACACAAGTGGACACTGCAGTGCAAGTAAATCTGTGTGTGGTTGGTGAAGGTGAACATCCTGAAGGAGAAACGAGACACTGTGGAGACACCGTTCTGAATCACCTCTACGGTTCCATCATCTGGATTTGGACACCTGTGAAGCAGAAGAAGATGCATCAGTTAGACTGACAGCAAGAAGACACTGAATTAAATTATAAAGACAACAATATAGTCTCATTTACTGTGAAGCAATGAGATCCCAGCGGACAGGGTAGTTTGCTTGGTTGACTGGCGTGGCCCAGCAAGAGTCCAGAACTGTGGCAAATTGCCGTTGATCCATCCCTTCTGTTCGCACCTCCACGTAAAACATCTCATCAACTTCCAGTTCTATGTTTCCACTAGAGCTGAAGGGAGTGAGGAAACTTTCATCCTCATAGGGGATCATCCTCACACTATACGATCCAATGCCAACAGGAAGTTTCTTCCGCAAAATGCTGCAGAAGAAACATTTAATGCGACAACACTGTTAAATACGTCTGATAGGCTGGCTAAGCTAGTCTAATTTGTTTAGAGCAGGGGTGGGCAATCCTGGTCCTCAAGGGCCGGAGTCCTGCAACACTTAGATGTCTCCCTGGTCCAACACACTTGAATCAAACAGCTGAATCACCTTCCAAGTGCAGTCAAGTTTTCCAGAGTCCTGCTAATGACCTCATTATTTGACTCAGGTGTGTTGAAGTAGAGATACATCTAAAAGTTGCAGGAGACCGGCCCTCCAGGCCTGGAGTTGCCCACCCCTGGTTTAGAGGATTCAATTATAGATAATGAATAATTGACTAAGATATAGAAGTAGAACTGGACATAATGGTCAAAGGAAGCAAACAGTGAAAATGGTATGATCACCTCTCCACAGGGTTGATGCCCACAGCCATTGACAGAGCCTGAGCCAGAGGGTAAATACAGGAGAAATCCAGATGAAGATTCCTCTGACGGCTGATCAAACCTCCATGAGGATCCACATTCCCTTGAATAGTGTTCTCATACATGA
>CAEFZY010005773.1:0-25485 GCA_903066815.1 Brachyrhaphis roseni | reverse complement strand
TATATATATATATATATATATATATATATATATATATATATGTTTATTTATATATATATATATGTTAATATACATATATATGTATATTAACCTTTTTCCATCATATCAGTCAGTTTGAGAGTGATTTATTGACTGGATGCTTCATTTAGTCATGGATACTTTTTATTTAAAGTTCCAGTGTTTTAGCTTTGTTTTTGTTAGCATTCCTAAATTTATGCCTCGAGTTTGTTGACTTCTAGTTAAGCTGCTGCTATTTGATGATTTTTTTTGTGGATAAATGTTGCTTTTTGTTTGTATTTTGTAAAAAAACAAATTCTGCTTTTGTCATATCCTAAAGCTGTCCATTAATGGATGAATTTAAAACTGCAAGTTTTCTGTGTTATGTCAACTAAATTCACATTTCTTCTTTATAAAATACCTGAACTCCAGTCTGGATGGAAACATTAAATTTATTGTCACAGATTCTCACTGGATGTTTGGTTGTTTTAAACCTTGATCAGTTTCTCTAAGCGTTCCCACAGCATGATGCAGCCACCATTATAATTCGCCATGTTGACATAATATGCTGTCAGTTTTCTGTCTCTGTTGGAAAAGTAAAAGCAAGAGATTTAGGTAGTTGGGTGGTAACTAGTTAGTTACTTGAGTAACTTTATTCTGAAGTATCTCTACTCTTAAATGAGTAAAGTTTCTGGATTTTCTTCCCACTGAATGAAAATCAAACATGTTTTAACCAGAAACAGACTCAGACTCAAACCTGCAGCTTCTGTTAAAGTTTAACAAGTTTTGTTATTGAAAGAAACTGATTTGGAAACATTAAATTTTTTGTTACCATTTTGGTAATTAAAACACCAAAACTTCCACATAACTGTGTATTTTGGTCCGTCTGATGTAATTTTTAAATATTAAATGATAATTTGATCAGTTTTTCAGTACTTGATTAGACTTTTTTTATCAAATACTTTTTTACTCCAGTAATTTCTTTGACTGTTACTTTTTACTTTTACTTGAGTAGAAATATGTCAAAGTATTTCTGCTCTTCAGTAATGTACTCCAGTACTTTTACAGATCAAACATTTTCTGCTTCAGAAATCAGTAGATGTATCGTAGAGAAATGATTCTAGAAAAGGTTTTTATAGGTCAGAGTTCAGGATCGCTGTTGGACCGGCTTCATGTGGGAATTGTTTTGTTTCTGGTTCGAACTCTCCCAGCCCTTTTTATCCATCCTTTCATCAACTGAAGGGAATCTATAGACACGGCCAACCTCATTAAACTTACTGCCATCAAAATGGGGCTCAATTACCGTGAGTGTGTGGAGCGGCGCTGCAGATCAATACTGCAGGCGTCTGACAGCGCGGTGCGAACGCAGCAAAAACAAATGAGGACGACTCCTCATTATACAGTCTGGATTTTATTTCAGTTGGTTTTTATTTTATTTCAGCTTTGTTCTTTTGTGAAGATGTGGAAGGATTTATTTGGAACAGACCTAATATTTTATAAGGTCGACATGATTTATCTTTATTACCTTATGAATACAACAATGCAGATCTGCTGTGTACAGTATATAACTGCTACAGTAAAATGTAATATCTGTTTGTCTTATTATTGTGCCATGAAGCATTTAAAGAGCGAAGAACTGAACTGGTTTCCAGTTCACAAACAGGAAACCTTTTGTTTACATGTTAAAAAAAACGATGCCAAATTGAAGGTAACTCTTAAAAGAATACATAAGCATGTTGGGTTTACCAAAACTACATAAAACAGGTTTGTCTAATGAACTCCCTAAAATAGAGAAAATGATTTTTTTTCCTCCAAGTACCAAAAATAAAAATACCTGGAACCTAAAAACAGACAGTGAGGGAAGAAATGCTGCTGTAGTTTGTTATCCAGATGTTAGAATAACTTGAACAAGGATTTGAACGTGTGAACAAATTGAATGTTTTGTCCAAAAGAAAAATGTTTTTGGATAAACACGTTTTAGCGTTCATCTTTTGGTTAGAGAACAGAAAAACACACATTTAGTTTGTGTTAGAGGAACTTTCCCTTTTTTACAGACTTTTAAAGTGATGCACAAACTTTGGCTTCAATATGTAACACAAAACAGAAGTTAATCAATATTTAGGTACTTATTTTGCTTTACAGCTTGCAAAGAAAATCTAAACAAACGCCTTTCATTCACTTTGAAAATAATAGAACGAAACACTCACCTTGGTTTATCAGCCTCTGATTGGAAATGAATGTTTTTATCCTAAATGTCCTCGTCTGGCTGTTGAAACGTAAAACTCTTTATTCTGCCTGAATGCAACAACTGAACTTTTATTTATAAAAAAGATTTTGACACTAAATCCATTTACGGTAACACAAACTCTAGAAACATACTGTAAGCTGGAAATGTGAAAGTACACAAAGTCACAAATCATCTCAAGTCGAGTGTTTTGTTTTGTTTTTTCTGGCCATTTGAATCATTTCAGCTGCAGACATTAAGGATGGGAAGTCTGTCGCTCTGTTAGCTTGGCTCTCAAATGGCTCTTTGTTTCTTCATTTTGTGCAGTTTAGCCTTTTATAAATGGTTGGGTTGTATAAGTTATCATGAAGTTATTTTATCTATTTTGTTCCAAGTGCAAAAAAGCACAACATTTAACTGGGAATAAACTGTATTAAATCTTCTTTCACATATTTATTGAAACTGAGATACATAATCTGTGAAAAACTTGAGCTCCCACTGCTAACTAGAAACAACCAATCAGAGCCAGGAGGCGGGTCTTAGCGCTGTCAATCACCCTTCTGTTTACCACAGTCTGTAATTAATGCTAAGGCTAGTTAGCATCGCCACTGATGATGACAGATAAACAGTTTTCCTGTAACAATAAATAGTTTCTTCACTGTTAGAACATTTAGTCGCAAGTAAATGAGGTTGATTGACAGCGCTAAGCTCCTCCTCCTGGCTCTGATTGGTTGTTTTTGCTGCATTTCTTCAGTCAGTTCAGGGAAAAGGTGGATGAAATCCATCTTTTCACAGATTATTAGTCTCATAACAAACTGTCACAACATAGTGGCAGTTTTAATAAATATCTAAAATTAAATGTATTTTTATAAAAGTTAGGTACTGCAGCTTTAAGAGGCGTTTGCAAGAACAGGCAGTTGCATTGTTGTTGAATATTACAATAACTATTTTGGTTGGCTAATCCATATTTTGTGAATGATTTGTTGAAGGTTGGAAAGTTTTTCTGACATCCCCTTAGACTTTTTCTCCCTCCCCAAATTATCAGATTCAAGTCAGGACTTTAGTTGGGTCACTCCAAAAAATTACTTCTAATCAGAAGAAATGTACAAATTACAAATGATACTAAATAATGAAGACAGGAAAGCAAAGCCTACCTGTGTGATCCACAAGAGGAGAATGATGTGAAGCAACGTTTGCTTAATTTCTACTCCTTTTTGGCAAAGTCTTGACTTGATTTAACTGTTTAACCTGCAATCTTAACGCGATGCTCAGGTAGAGCGCGGCAGATGTCACGGTTGGCCAACTGGAGGATCCGTCTGCTTTTCCATTCACAAAACCATAAAAACAAAACAAAAACATGAACCGCGCCAGAACCGCGCACATGGTAAAAAACTCAGGTGGGGTTTAAAAGTCCAGTTATTAATTTTTTGCTAGCTTCCCTGCATATTTCTATTTAGCTTACAGAAATAACGCCAAGCCGCCAAATAAAACTAACCAATAAGATGTGGGCTACGTACAGGATGTTTCAACACAAAATAAAATTTTTTTTTTCCCCAATTTTAATATTAAATAGGGTTAAATGATAAAAAAAGAAAATCCAATAACTAAAATATATATATTTTATATAAAGGAAAATCTCAAAGGCGCTGAATAAATTTGAACCTTCTGACTCTTTTTTTCTCAAGACACATTTTAACTTTTTAAAGTCTTATTTTTGTTGTTGTGAAAGTGCTGTACAGAAAGCACATAAATAACAGCCAACATATGAAACATATCTGCACCTGGCCATGCTTTGATGAGCAGGAAAGATGGAAACTCCAGTTACCATCTTTCCTTTTCGGTCCATTAGCTTTTGCTGCATTGAACTTGAGCTGCTTTGATGTCAACATCAGCAGATTGGCACAATCGAACAGCAGCTGCATTACATGAAATGCTACTTTAAACCTGAAATTTGGTCCAAAATATTTACTGTTTGTGTTTTTCTTCTATAAAGTTTTTCTGTGACGCAGGTTTTCTGCTGCTTGAGAGAAACTGGTGCTTGTGTTCGAAAGCAACTTACCTCATTGCTAATAACTCTTAGCTGGAGAAAAAAAATCTTATTAATTTTGATTTTGCTGCTAGAGACAAACAACAAGGTTCCATGTTTAAACTCCCAAAGCTATATTTGTTTATATTCTGCTCTTTTATTTTTGAAGTGGAATAACTGTTGACTCCATCATCCATGTGAATCATAGTTAATATTTTCCACTGAATCTAAAAGCTATTTCTGTTTTTGTTAATAAATCCTGCTTCAAAATGTTTTATGTAACTCCCATTTTCCAGTGCAGTGAATGCAAAATGGATAAGAGGTCGTTTTGATGGAAATGTGAGACATACACCAGCAGTAATTGTTGTTTAAAACAGTAAATTAGTGTTTATTAGAGCATCAGTTTGCAGGGATACTGAGATAAATGACTTGATTTGTGTAATCAAACATTTACTGCATAAGGCATTTACAGCAGTGGAATTTAAAGCTGTTAAATCTTAATCAGTTAACTCAATTTGACCAAAATATGTTAAATAATGAAGAAATGGCTTCTGATAAATATGTCTCCAGAACAAAAACTGCCAACTTCTTTCACCCAAATAAAAAATAAACAAAACAACTGCTAGTGGCTTTAGCTGTGAATGTTGTGTGAATGCTGTGAAAGCAAAGGGCATTCACTGTGATACAGCGCCCCTAGAGGGGAGGCGCAGCACTGCACTGCCTCTCCCGTCTTCTTTCATGTATTTCAACAGATGATGCATAAATTCTGCAATTATTTTTATTTTTTTAGGGTTATATAAAACTTCCAGTTTTACTGCAATCATGAAATTTTGTGCAAAATCAAGTCATTTTTTTAAAGCATTTTTTTATGCTTAATTGTGAGTTTATTGAAAATTGTAGAGGTTTGAAGAGATGCCAACTCCCATCTGTAGGTGGCAGTATAATTTACTTCTACACTTCTAGTCTGTAATTAAGTCACATTTACATTCATAAGTGAAAATTTTGCAAAATTCCTTGCAAATATTTCAAAATTAACAATTTGTTCCAAAAAATTACCAAAAAAAAGAGAAGCAAAATCCTGGAGGGATTGATGTGGAAAAACTGTTAGATATGATTTAATTTTAAGAACTTATCAGATGCAGAGGCGGTTCTAAATGTTATCGGGTTTATCGATACATTCTGACACATTGGAGATCTGAATGTGGCCCAGAATGAAAACGGGTCTGACGCCCCTCCGGTCTTGCTGGCTTTAACGAGCGCCGACTCCATCATGAGGTTTCCCAAGTGCACAGAAACAGCAATTACAAGGACCTTATGGGAGCGCAAGGTGAGAGCAAACAACTCCCCTCGCTCATCAGGAAATGGGAGGACAGGATCCATGAAACGGGACGCTGTGATTATTCAGTCCACAAGCTGTTAGTGCGATGGCTTTTTAATCGCTGCTAATGGTGCTCCTACAAACACAAGCGCCCCACGGGAGTTTGGAGAGTGACTTTGGTCCACTCCTTCACTGCATCCTCTCACTGCATCTATCACTTAATGATATCTTGCCTCACACACTTTGTTTTTATTCTTTACTCCTTTTTCTCTTTGCTTTTCCTCCCCTTGGACAGCAATTATGCACTAGAAAAAGACTGGCTGTTATTTTTAATGTTGTGCCAGCGCTCTCGCCTTTTAAAAGCAAACACAGTATTGTGCTCAGCAGCAAACAGTCACCCCAGGGCAATGTATTAGCTGCTGAAGTAGCTATTTAGACTGAAAGTAACTGAGTCGAGGGATGACAGGTGAGCTAAATGCTTTGGGTTTGCCAAGGACACTCGCTCCCTCCAACATCCTTCATGTTGTAGAAAGTCATTCAGGAGGATCTTTTTCTCCATAGCTGCTATTTTCTCCTGCATCTAACTTTTTCCTCTTCATCCATAGTAAGAGCATCCTGCTGTGGCAGTTGCTTGGCTACTCCTCCTCCACCTTTCCCCATGCTGGTTGCTGTTCAATGAGAGCAAAAGCACCAGAGATTGAAAGGACTCTGAAATTGTACTCTATTTTGTGCTGCCTGCCCCAGAATCCTCCCGCTGTGCTGCGACTTCAGCAGACAATATAGAAATGAACCCAGGTTAGGAGCCGCAAAGACACATTGTCAAGAAAAGTCACAAACCGTGGTGACAGTTCTGGTAGAAACGTGGCAGAAGTGGAAAGTTTGAAGTGTGAATGGAAATACAGTTTCTACCCTGAAGAAGTTTCTGATTTTTTTTATCTGTAATCAAGCAGAACAGTGATGTACAGTTTCTGTCAAAAATGCTCTGGACTTATTTTTAGTATTTAAAATATATTTAAAGGGGCAGTATCATATAAATCAACTTTTTTTTTTTAGCTCTACATAATGTTAAATCTCTTCAAAAACAAACCTGGAGTTCCCTTGATTGTTTCACTCATGTATGAGAAATCCTTTAATCTCCATGGCAACCATTGAGCTGGTTGCCTGGGTGGACTTAGCCCCGCCTCCAAGACGCAGCTCCTCCTCTGAATTTCATCTTTTTAATTTAAACAGGATTTATTTTTATTTTGTTTCTGCCAAAGTAACTCTATTACTATTTTTCTCTTATGTTTCTGAATTAGAAATGGCTCTAAAATGGTTTTAATGCACACAACACAACTTTTAGATTTTTATTTGATGTCATTAGAAAGCTTAAAGTCCACTTTAACAGTCTGTAAATAACTCAAAATGCTAAAGTAGACTTCATGGTTTTATCGTAATAAGTGAGTTAAGAGGCTAATATTTATATCAAAATGTGTTATTTTGGGGCAATTTAATTATGTAAATGCTCATTGTAATATCACAGCCATGCTTCTCTATGGCTAATATTTACATTTTCAGATTGTAAATATTATTTCACTGAGTTCATCCAGACCATGAGAATTTATTTACATGTTTTCTCTCATAAAACCAACATAAATTAGGTGGAATTGCGCCTCCTGGAGCGCAGAGGGCATCATCATGCATTTATCAACACATTTTGTGCATCGACTCTAGAAGGTGACTTTATGAAAGCGACTCTGCTCCCTCCGGTCCAGCGACGCTCTGGGTGCAGGGCTCAACGCCCGACGTGCCTCGCTGAGTCTTTCTGCCTCGGCTTGGAAAAAACGGCTACATGTTTAGACTTTTTTTGGCTATAAACAAAAAACATTCCACTTGGGGTTAATTGCCCTTAGCTCACCATTATACTCCCATTACCTGTTATTCACTTTGCCCAGAATATTCTGCTGGTCTCTGCACCTTTGGGAAGTTGGAAAAATTTCACTCAGGTACTTTTGGGAGGTTGTTAAAATTCCAGATAAAGTTGTGATAAAAACTAAAATATATGGATTTTCAGTCTTTTGTTTTTGGTTTTATTGTTGGCATATTATAAAATTACATTTAACTGGTTAACGGAGCATTTCCTCTTGAACAAATGTTTGATATTTTCTTGGACAGGTTTTGTTTTTCCAAATACCAAGAAGGTGAAAATAACTCATTTACAGAAGAGGATTAGGGCCATTTAAAGAGAATAATTATGACTTTAATCTCAGAAGTTAATCTCTGAGATTAAAGTCATAATTATTTTTCCAGTGGCCCTAATCCTCTTCCTTACTCAGTAATTGGTTTTACTATTTTAAAAATAACAGGTGCATTTTTACTTATGTTGCAAAAGTTTTTGTTCGTTTTTTTGTAAATGTTTAAAGACATTAAAAAGTGGAGAAAAACCTTTTAAATTTATGATCAAAATTACTTAGTGATGCTTACAGAGTAAAACTTGAAAACAAATAGTTGATTAGTTTAATTTAGTCAGATTGCTTTGGGTTTGATCGTTTTGTTAGAAAGTAAAACGTCACCTGAATAACCCAACCGGTAATTTTTTAAAAGTTCACAAATTTTAAAGTATAAGGAGGTTATCTATTTTAATAATCTGCTCAAATGTCTTGTGGCAGCCATATTGAATATCCTTGAAGAATCCAGTTGATTTGTGCTCAGAGTCCATATCTGGTACATCATCTTGACTGCTCTACCGAGATATTAGAAATCCATACACCCAAAATATGATGTATGGTTCTGTTGCTGTGGAAGTGACTGGAGCCTCGGCTTTTTTCTAGAAGAAAAGAAAAAGTATTATTCTTCCAAATTAAGAATAATCTACAGATTCCAGCCAGTGGAAAAGGTCACACATGTAGCTAAAGAAACAGACGATTCGTTTTGATGAATCTTGGCTTGTTGTGTGAAATAAATGGCTCACATATTGAAGGCAGTTTGTGAGCCGTTTTATTTCACCCTCTCATCTCAGAAATATGCATAGAAACGGATCCAAGCAAGATGCATTTGTTTATGACAATATTTCACAGATTAGCTCAATTTTCTTTTTCAAATTTATAAATAATGATGGGAAATTACGATTATACTGTTTTACTGACAAAATGCAGTAAATTTGACAATTTTTCCCCCAAACCAACCAGCAGGTCCAACACATGGCAGCTGCTCATGTTCAGAAACCCTCAAATTCAATTCAATTCAATTCAATTCAGTTCAAATGAGTTACAACAATGCTGCAGAATTGATCAGGTTCAGGAGGAAATCGCTTTTCCACACACCACCTTATTTAAAAACAGCATTTTGTCTTTGAGTTTTATTTAAATTGGTTTGATTTGAAATGCAGAAATGTGATAAACATGAGCAAAAGATGAAATTGGGAAGAGGGCAAACACTTTTTCACAAATAAAAATATGGGCAAAATGTTTATTTTCCTGATAATGATAAATGATTTTGCTCTCACTAGCAATTATTTTTATAATGGAAATCTTACTGCCTGTCATTTGATCAGCTGCTTTGGTCTAGATGGATAATGATGAGATGCATACAGTTCTGAATGCGCAGCCAGCTCCACCTTATGCTGCTCGAGCTGCAGAGACGGATCCTGTCAGTCAATCAACACAGAAGATTTCCACTTGATTCACAATAAAAACCAAAATGGAGCTGAAGATGTTAAACTAAAGCTGCTCATTAAGATGGTGCTCCAGAAACAAAAGCAGTAAAATCTTAGTGAAAATAAAGTCAGGTTTACTTCAGACTCGGCTCTCTGAAGGTAATCGGGTCGGATGAGCTCAGACTGAACGTCTATGGACTCCGATCTCAGTTTTAGCACAGATTTCTCCTCCAGATGCGAACGAGGAGGACGAGGAGAGGCTTTTAATTTAAGTTGATTTATTTCATTGTTCTGTCAATGGCAGAACAAAAGTTAGATGTGTTCATCATAAACAGAATAGCCCTATTTTTATTGGCGGATAAACATGACGGAATATTTTTCAGTCAAAATGATGGACAACTAAAACGTCTAGTGCGACCTCTGCTCATCTGATTTTCTTCCCAATAGAAATATAAAACTTGGATACAAATTTCAAATTGGCTCCAAGTCACATAATTTCAGACATTGGCCCTCTTGGAGTCACTGAAGGGAAGCTAATAGACTGAGAGGAAATTAGAGCTGGCATTCGATTCCTCTCTTTACACCTGAAAGGTGAGGTGATGGGTCAAGAGGAGGGACACCCATTATCATGACTCATGTGAAGGCCACATTCCTGTCTTTATCTTTCACATCTTTGACCTTTGGGTTGGCGAGAAATTACTGCTCAAAGAGGTTAAAAAGTGTAAAAGGGAAGAAATCAAGACTAATGACATGCAATGATGAGAAAATGAGGCTGTGGCAAAGGAAGAATCGGAGGAAGTGGAAAGAAAAGAGGTGCTTAAAGATGAGCTGGAACAAGGCGAGACATTAGTCTGTCCTTGCAATTAGTCACTGGTCACAGATCTGTGGCTTTATGGCGACGTTCCTGTCATGGTGCTGCCTTTTAATTGACAGTAAAGTGACCAGCATGAAGACTCCACCTTTTCTCTTCACATCCTCAATTCTCCCTCCGTTCTCACTTCAGTTCCTCCTGGACGAGATCTGGGAGCATCTTTAACATCACAACACACTTCGTTCTGTTTAGGCTGATGGATCTTGTTCTGTATATTCACCAGCTTACAGTAGCTGCAAATTAAAATTATGAAAATTTATTTTCTTGATAGCATATGTAGATATAGATATGACAGCTTATAGATAATTTTGGAAAAACTCACGGTTTTTGATTAAAACTTGTCGGGATGTTTTTTTTAAGAAATGTAATTTTTGGAGTATTTTTATTACACTGTACTTTCTACTGTTATGTAATTTTATTATGAAGTATTTCTACTTTTACTTGAGTAAAATTTCTGTATTTTCTTCCCACTGACTCAAACAAACATCTGCAGTTTTTGTTAGTTTCATAAAATTGTTTATTTGAAAGAAACCAATTTGGAAAAACTTTCTTTGCCTGATTTTATTATTTGTTTATATAAATTAAAATACCAAAATTTCCACTTAACTTTATATTTTGGTCCATTTGCTGATGTAATTTTTAAATATTAAATGATAATTTGATCAGTTACAAATACTTTCTTACTCTTCAGTAATTTCCCATATGGTTACTTTTTACTTAAATGTATTAAAAATATGCTGGATATGTTTCACCAAACTGTGATGGAAACAACAGTTAAACCTGCAGCATCACAGTTCATCAAAAGTTTCATTTAAACACTGAATCCATAACTTTTCTGTAAAATCACCGACTACATTCCCCCAAAACGCCATTACTTATGTCACTTGGCTTTTATTTTTGTTGAATTTCTGCAATATTTGAGTAATTCTGGATGTAATTTGCTTTAATAATTTGGCTTTGCAAAGATGAAATCATGATTGAACAAGAACCAATCCTAAGTGTTAAAATCGAGTAAACTGATCTTTTTTTTCCTAGATTGTTTTACGAAAAGTTTCTTCATTTCTGAAGGAAAAAATCAGGTTGAGACGTTGAAGCTGCAACAAAATGAATTTCTGGTCGTTTTGGTTCAGGTTTGGATTTTTGTCCTTTTATGACTGAATCTCGTTGTGCTAACATGGTAGCTGGTTTGTAGCGCCTCGAGTTTTGATGCTTAATTTAAATTTCACTCCTTTCTTAAAACTACCAGTAAGATATTGATGAACTGTTGAGTCTTTTCTGTGTTGTGAAATCCTTTTATTTTTGTTTCTCCAATGAAAACGCCTGTTGAAATTATTTTAAAACTCTATTTTTTTGATCTGAAGCGTGTAAATGCTACGAAAAGCCAAACCTCTGTAGGAGGTCAAGTACCTTTTTACGGCCTGCTAATGTATTTGTTCTCAGAGGGATCCATGATTAACAAAGTTTCTGAAGGTCAGTTTGTGTAGAAATTTCATAGCTTGTTAATAGAAAGAGACAGAGCAAAGAGAAGAGAGAGATGGATGGAGGGAAGGACAGAAAGGGACAGATATCCCATTAGAGACCATAGAGGAGGATAGATGGATAAATATAAGGTAATGGACAGAAAGATGAGCAGCCAGAAAGCCAGAGTGTTTTATTTTTTATTTTTTCCAAGGACGAGCTGCTTCCCGGTGGCAGGGGTGACTGCAGAGGTCATGGGTTCATGACCTTCAAGGCGTGCTGCTCTGTTTGACCTACTTATGATTTGTAACGTCTTGTATGAACTGATGATCTTTTCCAATCTATCAAAAAAAGGGAAAGCTTTAAAAAAGTTGCACCACAAATATGGAAGACTGATTGTGATGACGATGATGATGATAGCTGAATATTAATTAAAAATAAATCACTCTGGATGATGAGAGCCTCAAAAATCTGAATCCTCTTAAAGGGCCGGTTGTGCCAGAATGTATTGATAAAACCCATTAAACTGTTCAAATATTAAAAAACAGCTGTTCCTCCAGGATTTTGGGATTGTTTTAAAATCACATATTTTGTGACGCTAATTTAGAAATATTTGTAAGGAATTTTTTACTAATATTATGTTAAATGTTACTTTTTATTACTTACTGTATCTGGTGAAGTTTTGGTTAAACAGTTTTTCATTCAGTGGGTAGAAAATCCATAAATTTTACTCAAATAAGAGTAAAAAGTCGAGCGTAGAAAAAAATGCTCCTAAAAGTGCATTTCTTTAAAAAAGTAGCTTTGGTGATGTGTTTTTGTGAATCTTTCTTGAACCTTCCTGGGTGAAGATTTGGGACAAATGAACCAGATCTGGATCTTTTCTGAGTGAATTTAGGTCTTCTTATATTACCTGTGAGTTTCCATTTGTAAAATATTTATGCTCATAACTCTGTAGTTCTGTCACCTTTACATCCAGCCACACTTTCTGCTCTGACTTTGTTTTTCTTTGGGGACTGGATATACGGCCCTGCAGAAACTATTTTGTTGATGTCAGCATATAATTGGCTTTGTGCAGCAATCTGTGTCACTTGTTGGCATGCCTACAACACACTCACATTTGTACTTTGACAGCTTTATTGTTCCAGTGTTTGAGCAACCAACCCTGCAAACTCATTTCCAGATAATTTCCTTTCCTTTTTTTTTTTTTTGCTGCACTCGCTCACCTATGCATGGAAATTGTTACTGACTGAATCTTCAAAGACTTACCATTTCATATTTTTTATCACCTGTTTTTTAAATATTAAAAACAAACATGACAAGCCTTTTATCTATCCATCATTTCCAGTTGAAGCCACAAGTTTACGTGCACTGTAAAAAATGACCTTTTCTCTTGTGCCAGAAAGCATTGATAAAACTCATTTAACTGTTAAAATGTTAATAAATAATAAAGGATTTTGTGATAAATTTTTCTTTAGTAATCAATTCACATATTGTGTGATGCAAATTTAGAAACATCTGTAAGGAATTTTAAATCCAAGCATGTTTAGATTCTCTCCATAAACCAAATAGCTGAAGTTGAACCTAAATATGCGAAGCTGGTGCAGAAAAGCAGAGAAATTATTGTGCAAAATATTTGAAAAGGCCGTTTGGTACAGATTAACATACGGTTTCTAAGGTTATGAATTGGAAGGAAAAGGATTTTACTTTGTAATCTCAATGAGAAAACCAAAAGCTGCACTGTAAATAGTTTATAAATCAAAATTTTGGCATCAAAAGACCTAAAGATGACTTGTTAATTGAAACAGTAGAAAATAACCCTAGAAAGTCAATCTTTTCATTCCATTTAACTTTTTTCCTTGCGTCTTCGTTTTCTGTTCAACCTCATTTTAACAAGCCTCCTGTTTTTTTCTTCTCCTCTCCACCTTTCACTCCGGATCATCGTCAACACCTCCGAGATGCAGCGTTTGAGGTGCTGCACGATAATGAATCTCTCTTGCCCCTTCCTGCCATCTTTGCCCCATATTACCCATCGTGATTTTCACCTTCACGGATACTTCCTGTCGTTTCAAACCCCCTGCTCGTTGGTTGCCATGGTGTTAATTCTAAGGATCGTTATGATAATAAACAGTTACTGATTTATTTTTGGGGTTTTTTGTAAAAGGTTTATAAAAATCTAAGTGAGCGTATACGAGGCATGTTAGTGAATATGAAACCTGCGACTTAACATAAAAAAATTACATAATTTCTGTGCATGAAATATGACAGGGTGACCTTTCCTGGTAAGTGATTAATCTTTCTCACGTTGAGAAAAGATTTTGACCTGCTAATTGGCCTCTGTGAAAATCCCAATTAACAGTTCAGCCTGATTTCTCCCCCTGTGGAAAGGTGGGAATGAATTCAACAGGAGAGTTCACTGTTGATCTTTCACCTTTATTGATCCACATCAATTATGGTGGCACTGCTGATGGAAGGAACGACCAAGAGTTTATGTTGCTTAGCCCAATTTTAAAAATTTTTATTTCTGAAGGTTTCATAATGCAGCATCATATTTAGCATTGTGAAAATGAATGACTAACTGGAGCAGGATGAATATTTAATAAAGTTTAATTAATGAAACACAATAATTTTCAGTAGAGTTGCTGCACATCTGGATTCATGAACCACATCAGTATTTACCTCAAATGATCTGTATTGATATTTTCTTTTACCTTGAAGAACTAGCCATAGTAAAGCTTAGTATTTTTATTTGTATATTTAAAACGGGGAAAATTGGAAAATAAGCTGTGAACATTGGATTATATAATCTGTGAAAGTGAATATCTGTACTTTAGTCAGTCCTAATTATTTCCATTTCAATTAAAAATAAAGTAGATTTAAAAGCTGAAACATGCTGCTGTAAGAAATAGTTTCTTTGTGATTAGTCGTCTGCACAATTAGGCAAGAGTAACAAATATTGATTGTGGGAGTTTTCTGGAACAAACTTCCAGAAAACTGCAAAACAGCTGAAACACTGAGTTCCTTTAAATCCACCGGATTAAAGTTACTTTTGAACCAAAATAAATAAAACATTGACCAACATATTTGATGTGTGATTTTGGTGATGGCACTCATCAGGCCACATGCGTCGAACTCGAGGCCCGGGGGCCAAATCTGGCCCCCGTGGATTTTTTATGTGGCTCTAAATTACATCAATAATTTCCTCCAGTTTTTCGCAAATCCTCAAAATTCACTAAAATCTACAGATCTCCACACTTTTTCGGATTTTACTGCAAATGTTTCTCAAAATTGGTGAAACACATTGGGTTTTATTGACTCAGCCTTACTTGATTATACTCTGTGGTCGATACGGAAAGTAATACGTCACATTTAACATCATACATCAGCGCAAATATAAAAATCCTTACAAATATTTCTAGATTAGCTTCACAAAATATGTGATTTTGATCACAAAAACAATCATAAAATCCTGGAGGAACTATTTATTATTTTAACAGTTAAATTGGTTTTATCAATATATTTTGTCACAACCGGCTCTTTAAGAACATTCAGATCTTTGATGAAGTGAAACTCAGTTTGACACTCAGTGTGATATCTAAGTAATCAAGGCCTAAAACAGAGACGTCAAACTGATTTTCATTTTGGGCCAAATCAACATCATGAGTGTTTTTAAAGGGCCAGTTGCACCAGAATGTAGTGATAAAACCCACTAGCAGAACTGTTAATTATACATAAATCCTTAAAATTAAATAATATTGAAAGTGCAGAGATTTGTGCATATTGTGTGAATTTCCACAATAATTCCCAAGAAACAGGAGTGACAGATGTAATTTGGCAGTAAATAGATTAAAAACTGCTTTTATTTGATTGATAAATCGATATTTAAGCACACTGTAATCTTGTTGATTCTAAAAGTTATAGCGGGCCGTGTTTGGCCCCTGAACCTCGAGTTTGACACATGTGATCTACAACATAATATCCCACCAAAATAGTGATGTTTGTAACAAACTGTGAAACTCTTCATGGTGTGTGAAGACTCCCTGAAATGTTAGAAGGTATTTCTTGGCTAAAAACATTTTGTGCAATATTGGAAACTTAAGAAACAAGAAGCTGTTTCGAAATATTGATTTATAGGGAAAATGTTTCCCTGAAGAGCAATGGTTTCTCTCCCACTGTTCCTGCATAATATTTGCATTTCAAGATCATATTTAAGCTTTAAGTAACCTCATGAGTCAAATCAACATAAAACTAAAATCCTAACAGGGTTTTTTTTTTGCTATATATGAATATATTCATCAATTTTACAGTCATGTAAATAAAGCCTTCAACCCAAAACCCAACACCTGAGGTGGGAGGACAGATGAATGTTCTCTAGAAATTGGTTTCAAAAGAGCACAGCTAATTCGCAAAACAAAGTTGCATGTACCACCCACAAGCTTCCCTTCAATCAGCATCGTTTCTTAATCATCTGTGATGGAAAATAAAAAACCTTTTCTGTCTGAGCTCTGCAGTTTTAGTGCAGGCTTAGAAAATGTACAATTACTGCCTGATTAGAAAATACAGGTTACCCTTAAAGGATCCCTGATTAATTGTAACAGTCAAATTTATTTGAAAAATATTGATTTTGGATGTAAAAATAATACAGTTATAATACTGTAGGTTGTTTAGCGTTTATACATTTTAATGAAATATTATCACAAAAGTCACCATGTTCATGCTGCAATGCATTCTGGGTAAATGATGACAAATGGAACTGTGATCTGACTTTTTGTGAACTTTAAAATCCCATGAAAACTTTAATTTTTTCAGATGTGCCCCCCGCTGTGTTTTAGGAATCAAAGGCTTTTAATAGTAATTAACTTTCAGTTTCAAAATAAATTTTCCTACCTGCTTCTGGTTAATGACAATCTAAGAGAAAAATTAAATAACTATGCATACAGCTGTTTGTCAATACCAGGCAGATGAAAATAACTTTTGACTTCTTTTTGTTTTCAAGCAACATCTTCTTTCTCTGTACTTATTAAAATGTTTAAATATTTTAAGAGCTTACCATATATAATGTTTCTGCTTCACAAAGCCTTTCAAAATGTTCTCATTTTAATCTGGTGGGACATTTTTGCATAGATAATGACACTTTTTCCATTTGAACTTGGGATTGGATTTGCTTTATGACATGCCTTTGGATGATTCTGACATTGTTCTGCTACAAAATCCTCATTAGTTCTACTTGGCAGTCAAATCAATTTGCTCTCTTTTGCTGTTTAACAAAAGCCGCTGCAGGAGGAATTTCTCTTGTATAATCCTTTGACACACTTCAGTATCGCTCTGTGGAAGTCTAGCCTGGAGGTTCACACACACACACAGATCCACACACACACTTTGTCATTTTTACCAAGGGAGTCCTGCAGGTAGTCCTATCTGTTGAAAAGAGGGAGGAATTGTGTGCTGAGCAAGCAGACCTTAAACACCAGAGAAAATGTTTAGTCCAGTCCACACATCTGTCACCGAGCGGCCAGTGTGTGTGTGTGTGTGGGGGGGGTGTGTGTGGGTGTGTGTGTGTGTGTGTGTGTGTGTGTGTGTGCTAGATCTCTGTGAACCAGGAGAGTCAAACTCAGTTTCAGTTTATCAAACATCTGAATGATCATAAAGGGCCGGTTGTGCCACAATGTATTAAGTGTTAAACTGTTAATAAATTCTGAAAATTAGATAATAGTGAAAATATTTTCAGTCCCTCCAGGATTTTGCGATTGTTTTTTTTTTGCAATAAAAATCTGTTTGTGGTACTAATTTAGGAATATTTGCACTTATATATGACTTTTTATGACCTGCCGTTTCATTATGGATTACAGCTTGACATCAAGCAAGGCTGAAGCAGCAGATGTAATCTGGCAGTAAATGGATAAAAGCTGTTTTGATTTAATTAATAAAATAATATTTAAGCACAGTTATGTAGAGGGCCACCTAAAAAGCTACGGTGGGCCAGATTTTGCCCCCGGACCTCAAGTTTGACATGAGTCAACAGGACTAAGGTTTTTATTTTCAGTGTTTGTATGTAGAAAGTTCTCCTGTATCAGTTGTTTCTTGTTGTGTATTGTTGCAGCAGACTGGTGCTGGTACTGAGCCAGGTTCTGGTTCAAAAACTTTATGATGTTGTTCTTTTGCCTTCATATATATTAAAAATAGCATTTCCAGCTGGCTCTTAATTTTACAATATCTAATTTCTATATTATGTAATTAATGTTTACAAATATTTAAAACAAAAAAACAAACAATGCTCAAATTTTAAAATGTGAACTTTATTTATTAGCTCTGTTATTCCCGGTCTCTGTTATTCCAAAGGAGGTTTATTTTGTCACCTAAAGTGGAAAATAGAGAAGTGTTTGGAGCCTTCCTGTTATCTGTTTCTCTCTTTTGACCAGCAACATAGTTATTAAAATTTGGTTTTCTTTTAAAACAGTTTTAAACCTTTTCTGATCCATCTGACTATTTAAGTTTTCTTCACTCAGTAACAGCATCCACACCGAATTGTTAGGAGTTGCTTTGTGTTTTTGGTTTTATAGTGTTTTTTACTTTGTGTTTTCAGCTTTTATTCCTTCACATCCTTATTTCACACCTGGTCATATGATAAATCTCTCACCTGCATTGTTTAATTTCACACCTTGCTACATTTCTCCTTCTGCTTGTTGAGGATTCTGCAGCATGTTTGTAGGTTTTCCTTTAAATGAGACTTCATGTTTTCTCCTAATTCTGCATAAAGTCTGCAGGTATTTTACTTTACAGAAAATCTGGTAACGTCTAAACTTGCATAAAGGTTTCTGAGTCTGTTGTCCCATGATTAACTAAATTACTAATTAAGTTTAGATGTATATAAGATTAATGATGGCTTTATTAAATGACCTGAGTCTATATCTGTCATTTCTGACTACAGTTTTATTGGTTTTTAATTCTCCCTGGCGCTGATGAAATCAGCATATAGTCGTATGTAAGTGTTGCAAAGCAGCTCTTTTCCTCTAGAAAGTGAAAAATGCTCAAAAGAAGCGGAAGAAAAATCGTGTCCTTACATCACCTTCCCTCTGGCTTCATATAAATGTTAAAAAAGAGTTGAGCTTTGTGGCTCAGAAATATGAAATTTTTTCTCTATTTTTAAAAATTCTATCGAGATAAATTAATGATCAATAACTGATGGTATATTTTAAACATGAGGTAGGTACTCCAAAGAGTCATGAGGCAATGTGAAGTAACTACTATCCACTACTGACCGGACCAGTACAACCAGCTGGACTCATTTTAATATGACCCATTTTGTCAGCAAGATATTTTATGAACTGTGAGTGAATTACATTTTAGGGGAGAGCATACAGTTCAGATGATGGGTTTGACTGCTGTTCAGTGTCATGTTTTTTTATCCTGAACAATTATTTTAATGTATTAGTTCAATATCTAAAGTTCTCTTGCTTGCTTTTATTCTCAGGATGTATTTAAAGAGATCAGCTTCAAATAACTTAAAGCTCTTTTATTAGCCTGCTGGATTTAATTTATGAAAATGATGCAAGACCAATCCTTTACAGGAATCACACTTCTAATATTTTAACATGTATTAGTTTTTTAAAACAACATTTTGATATATTTGAGTGAAAATCAGTTTTTCTACTGGAATGGAGACATATCAGGTAAACTACTCACCTGGTCGTAAGGAGAAATTTAGTACCAATAAGAGTTGGATGTTTAGTGATATAAATATTAAATGACCAGAGGTTTCATTTCTGATCATTTGACATCAAACATTTTGTCTAAATGTATATCTGGTTTGACACAAACCCTAAATTTAAATGCTGCTCTTATGTTTCCTACACTGGGTGCTTTGTTTTGATGCTAAGCTAACGTTAGCATGTTTACTCAGCGTTTTGGTAAGACTCAGTTTTAAGTTTTTTCCCTCTAACAAATCGACTGACTGTGGTTAACAGTTGAAGGTCTAAGGATTTGTGAAACTCAGTGTTTCAGCTGTTTTGCAGTTTTCTGGAAGTTTGTTCCAGATTAGTGACGCATAGAAGCTGAATGTTGCTTCTCCATGTTTGGTTCTGCAGATTAGACTCAGAAGACCTGAGAGGGTTTTAATGTGTTTTAGTGAGCAGCTAGCAGGAGTTAATGTCATAACAGTAAAGAAATGACAACAAAGAATCTGAGAAACATTATATAACTAAATTAGTGATTAGGGAGATTTAAAGTGGTAGAGGCAGTCTCATTCTTTATAGTCAATAATTCCTCCAGCCTTCTGTTCAGAGTTAAATAATTGAATCATAAGGGAACAAAAGACTTCCTGTGTCTGTCCACTAACATGCTGCTCTGCTTTGTGAGTGTGCTGCTCAGTGACGCTCATGTGTCAGGATGGATGTGAAGGATTTCAACTCCAACTGAAGAGCTGGCCTTCTTGTTACTGCAGTCCTCTCAGCTCACCGCAGCGCTGATCAATAGGACACTGCTAGAACATGATGATAACATCGGCCTCGTCGGGAAATAAATGCTCCAATGCTTTTCTTTTTCACAACTGCTGTCGAAAACTTTATTCTGAAAGATGCAGAGTACCTAAAAGTTGTGCTTAAGTAAAAGTAGCACTATTTCAACATAGTTTTACTAACGTAAAAGCAGAAAGTAGCCAGTCAAGAATTGACACAAGAGTAAAAAAGTATTTGGTAAAAAATCTACTCAAATACTGAGTAACTGATCAAATTATCAATCATTTAAAATTTAAAAATTACATCATCAGATGGACAGAAATATAAAATTAAGTGGAAATTTTGGTATTTTAGGAACCAAAATGGCAATAATTCAACAAAAATGAACAAAACCAGGCAAAATAAAATGTTTCCAAATCAGTTTCTTTAAATAAAAGACTTAAACAAAAGCTGCAGGTGTGTGTCTGAGTCTGGTGAAATTTTGGTTAAAACATGTTTGATTTTCATTCAGTGGGTAGAAAATCCAGATGTTTTACTCAAGTGAGAGTAGAAATACTTCATAATAAAATTACTCAGGTAAAAGTAAAAAGTACAGCGTAGTAAAAATGCTGCTAAAAGTAAAATTTTTAAGTGTAACTAGTTACTGCCTTAAACTCTGAGCAGTGATTGGAGCGTGTAATTGGTTTGTTGCACAGCAGCCGCAGCATCTTGTCTTCATCCAGAGTTTACATTTGATATTCAGCCTCCTGCCTCCTGCAGTGACACATTGAACCAGTTTTAAGATATAAAGTTAGCAGTGAAGCCTTGCAACAAAATTTTGCTCAAAATGTAAATTTTAAATATGCATATCGTCTGATTCTCCTACATTTCTAAGATTTTGTTGCAGATCTGTGGCAACACTTGCACAGCTTCCTTTTTGCCTTCATGTATTATTTGTAAGAGTTGGTACAGCAATTGTTCCCCTTCGGTTCAAAATCAAACCAGATTGTTTGAAATGGTTTGTGATTTTAGTGGAGAAAAAATGTTTTCCCAGATGATTCTTCTTGTGCTGAGTGAATTATCCCACCTCTGCTACATTAGTTATAAACAGATTGACAAAATGGGTACAAAATGTCCCCAACAAGCGTAGTAATTTATTCAAAGCTTGCACAAAATATCCTGACGGCTTTTTTTTCCTGCTCTTTGAATACAAAAAGGAAAAATAAATGATTAAAACTGGATGTAGAAAGCAAACAGTTTAAATATTTCATGGATAAAATAACTATTTTATTGATTTAAAGACTTTAGAGACATTTTCTCTTTGTCACTGATGACAGAAATATTAAGATTTAGTTTAAAATCAGTGGATAAAGGTAGACAAATATCACTGGTTCTTCTGTTTAATGTAGAGTTTTGCTTTGAGCAAACGGTTTATAAAGTATTCAAAGAATGTATGTGATTAGAAAGTCGACCTTTTGTGTTTGTAAACAGGAATGAAGAAGTTATTTAAAAAGGAAGAAACAGTCCTGGATTACATGTTTTATAAAATGTCTCAATCCTGTCAAATCCAGCTCCTAACTGGGATTAATCAATCCCGATCACAGCAAATACTTTGCAGTAGAATTGCAACTTTTCTAATTATAACCAATTATTTTGTTTTGAAGTTGAGAACATGTTGCATGTGAAACTCATCTATTTCTAAATAAAGTCCTCAGGGGAGAGGCATCAAAATCGGTTTCATTTTATCTCTTCTCCATTACGCTGAGAGAGAATGGAAACTGGCTCAGTTTTTTTCCTGTCAGTTTTTAAACATTTCATCTGAGCCTGCGTCTAAACCTCAGCTGAGGTTGTCCATTTCATCGCTGTGGGGTTGTAAAGCGGCCCGGTGTGAGAGATGATTACCCAATACATCATAAACCCCATCAATGAGCTGATCCATTAAACAGGCCGTTATTAGATTTTCTTGGTTTTGTTTTGCAGACGGGATAAGATTTATATCTGATCCATCATTTTTGTGTGTTGTGGTTGACTTGGTAGCTTCCAAACTGTCTTGATTTAATCATTTTTGCTCCAAGCAGCACCTCATAATTTACCTTATGTGGTAATATTGATGATTTTTAAAGAATCACTAGACCTTTCTTCAGCAAAACAGTAGTTTCTTCATGACTAACTTTACTGAATATTAAAAGAAGATCCCATTATTTGGTTATTTTGTATGAGGTTTTAAGACCAACTAACACTTTTAAAGTTTTACAGTTTGCAACGATGGAAAAACACACTAAGGAGAAAGGAACTGTGTATTTATCCACTTCAAAGAATAAAAAGCTGTTAAAAATGATTTAGTTTCGGGTTGAATCAAACATTTAAGCATTAAATGGCTGTCGACTCGTTTCTGTAGTGAGTTGTGCTATGATGACAATGCTATTGCTAATGCTAACAACAAGCTAACCCATGTTATTTCTGTGTTCTTGGATCGACTTGTAAATAATCGATTTAGTTTCTGTAAATTCATGCTGGAGTTGTATGTTAATGTTGCGTTTCTACAGTGCAGGTCGCAGCGATCTACAGAAATCACATTAAAAACACGGTTTTTAATGTGTTTAATAATATCTTACCTTACATATGAATGCTTGTCTTTCTAAGTAACTGTCCAATAAAATACCTGAAAATACTATTTAATCAATGCGATCGTTACCTGTTAGAAGGCGGTCGCTGCAAACTCTGGCATTGTTAGTTTCCGCACCTCCTTTTTTTAAGATTGTTGATCCACTTTTCTCCTCTTTTTAAAATGAACTCCCTTGTGACCAACTACCACCAGAACATGAAAACAGCGTTCATCCATTAGAACGGTTGGAACAACCGAACACGACTCAGACTTTAGGCATTTTGGAGCTGGATCAACAGACGTAAACAGGCTGCATTTACTTCCTGCCCTCCGTCTGGGTGACGTCGGTGCTACGTCTGAAACCCAACAATTATCACCTATTCAAGTTTTTGGAAAATCACTGCAACTGAACTAAAGTATGTTTTGATATTCTCTGCCAATTTTCAAATTACTTTTACCAAACTAGATTTTTTGTTTTTGACCTAATCATGCACCTACCTGTGATTGTTGTAAATCATTTTGGTCAGTTGAAGTTTGTACATAAACAAATTTTGACTTGACTTAGATTTATTGAAAGTTGTTTTTAAATTTTCATCTACAAAAATCTTTTTCATCTCAGTCTGACGTCTCTGTCCATCTGTCTCTGTGTTTCTTGCTACTTCTCTGGATGATTTGCGTTGCGCAGCATTATGTACCCTTCAAATGATTTCCAGAGTCTCTTGATGTAATATGAATGGCTAGCATTCTGTCCGGGGAGGATGCGAACCGCGGCGAGAACATGTGAATTCACACAGCGGTAGAAGAAGAAAGGTACAAAGATGGGCGACGAATCAAAGCACAAAGCTGAGAGGAGAAAGATAACGATGGGGAGAGACGTTAAATATGGAGGATAAAGAAAAAGGAGCAGGGAATAGCCAGAGGCGAACCAGTGGAGGGATAGCAAAAGACAAACATTCATCTTCTTTGATGGGTTAAAGTAAACTCTGTAAAGACTGAGACTATTTATATTACTGATAAGGAAAGGTCAGACTATTTACCCTGTAGGAGCCGGATACTTTACAGATTAAACCTGATTACATTAGTAAAATAATTAGTTAACATGGAGACAATGGTCAAAATAAATCTTATAAAAACAAATGGTAACACTTTATTTGTGCATAAGACTGATATAACAGCTGCCATGAACATGAAGGAGTCTTTATGTTAATGACTGATGTCATGAAGGGCCATTCGGTAAATAATGACATTTTTAATGCAAATTGCTTTAAAAGTCGCATTAAAAGTCAACTTTGCAATTAATCAGATCATTAACAAAACTGAATACTGATGAAGTCATTCAGACATTTAATTCAGATGAAATAGATCAGTTAGTTAAACAGAATGGGATAACTAGTCATATTTACTTAATTATTTATTTGAGCAACTTTAAAAACAAAAACAATTTTAGGAGTATTTTATAACTTAGAAAGTATCTCTACTCTTACTTGAGTAAAAATTTTGAATTTTCTACACACCTAATGAAAAACAAACATGTTTCAATCAGAAATTCCCCAGAAACATTTGTTGTTTTTAACATTTACCCAATGCCACCCAGGTTTCTCTGATCGTAGAAGTTTGATTTAATCATTTATTTTCCTGGTTCACATCTTCAGCAATCTCTAAATTTTTCCTCTAAATAGGAAAAAATAAACATGAACAGAACAGGAAAAGTTAGAGGATCTCATCAATATCCAGCTGCTTTTTCTTCTGTATTTATGGTAATTCCTTTTCTTTATGATTTTCTAGAGTTATATTTAACACCACAATGAGGCTATCACTTAGTCATTCGTGTTTAAACAGATGTTAGCTTCTGCAGCTAACGTCTGCAGAAGCAGCTAACAAATCTCCTGTATTTTTAGATACAGGAGATTTGCCGACCTTTTTTAAATTGCTCTCAAACATAAGAGTTTGCCCTTAAGATGGCCGCCTTCATGGGCAAAATACCTCTGCACATCACTTTTATCTTTGAGTTTCCAACCAAACAGAGTCGGAGGGGGTTCCTCTCTCTGTCTGTATTTGTGATGTTATCAGAGCTTTAAACTGTTTTGATTCTCAGCCATGATGTGAGCTGTTTATCAGGGGCAAAGTGTCTGTGTCCATGTGAAGTTGTGTATCAGCTTGTGGAGATGAAAATGGGCCAGTTTGTCTCGATTTCCACAGTGTGACGTCTGGGGAATGTGATGCTAAACAGGAAAGTCAACAGGAAGTAAAGTCTTCACACAGGAAATTTAAACATGACTTTGCATTATTGTTTATTTTTTATTAACAGCATTTGAATCTTACAGAAAGAACGGGCGTTTCTTTGTTTCAATTATCAAAGCGGCAGAATCACATGCGGCGTTCCCCAAGGTTCAATGTTAGGACCCCTCTTTTATATGCTCCCACTTGCTCAGGTTATAACGGGAAATAAGATTAGCTACCATAGATACACAGGTGATACACAGCTCTACCGCATGATGTCACCAGGTGACCTTTGAACCCATCCAATCACTAAACAGATGATGTGCCATAACATTCTCCAGCCGAACAGAAACTGAAACAGAAATCTAAAAGTTATTACAGAGGAACAATCTAGAGTTCTACATCTAGAGTTATAGACTTGGAGTCAAAGCACAGCTTCAGTTACTACAGACAAAAACGAGATATCAGGCTGACCTCTGACCTGAGCCTCCACAGCCACATAAAGCCGGTTCCAAAGTGGACCTCTTACCAGCTGCAGAACATTTCCAGGACCAGAGACTAAAGTCTCAGATCAGAGAAACTCATCCAGGCTTTGATTCCTGCAGCAGGTCTGTCTGACAAACCAGCGTCCAGAACCTGCTGGTCCAGAACCTGCTGGTCCAGAACCTGCTGGTCCAGAACGCTGCTGCTGGAGTTCTGACTA
>CAEFZY010005757.1:0-17750 GCA_903066815.1 Brachyrhaphis roseni | reverse complement strand
GGTCTCAACCGGCCCTGTTGTGTAATCAGAATTGAAGGATATTTTGGATATTTAAAATGTCTTCCAATTCCAATGTTAATAAATGTTCTTTATCATTTAAAGTTTGATATTTGAGAAGGTGTACTTGTATTGCTATGCCATTACTATTATTTTTACTTGAAAATGATTTCAATACAACATTATTGTTTATTGCAATAATTTCTGGGACAATTTATCAAGTGCATCTTATTCTATCAAATAGTGATTTTTTTTTGTAGAGGTATTAGTTTTGACTTCAACAAAAGAAAAACTTACAAGATTGTCGTCATTTTCACATCCCTGACCGTCCCTTAAATTATAATTAAATCCACAGGAGAAATTAAAGGAATCCTCCAGACAGAGCTCGGCATTCCAGCGTCCAAAATGCATCTGAAGGGATGGAAGAGTGGAGACGTGTCAGATACTGTGAGTTCGTGATCTGGTTTTTAAAATTTGTTTTACTAGGAATTAAAACAACTCATGGTGGCAAGAATTAACTAAAAATGTAGCTGAAATGATTCAAATCTGCGCCTCCTGTTTGTCCTTTTTGTGCATAGATTGGATTTCAGCGTTTTTTTTTGTAACATTCTTGTTTTTATCAATGTTAATGAAAACACAGTGAGGAAGGAAGAAGGTGTAATTGGTCTGCTTCAGTTAAGAGAAGGATTTTTGTCCATTTGTGTGTAATCAGACTGTGCTGAGAAGTTTACACCTTCCCAAGAACAACAGCCTGTACGTCCTGACTCCAGACATCGCCCCTACTGCCAGCACCAGCAAAAACAGGTAACGTTCATTACAGTTGCTCAACATCTCTGCTTTTACACGCTCTTTCATTAGAAGTCATATTCATTGCCTCACAAGCAAAATACTGATTATTGTGCATGCAGTACCTGCTAGTGAACACCAGGTGGCAATATTTGTCCACTTATAGAGCAGAATCCAGCCAACAAATATCCTTGCCATTGATTTATCAGGATACGTTTGACCCGGTGTTGCACATTCATTTTTTCTCATCCCCTGTGACATTTTGAAAGGAGCGTCAGCTGCCACAGTCCTTGTTATGTAAATAATCATTTCATCCCCTCCTTATGTACTAGTATTTTCTTTCAGCAGAACATTGTTTCTTGTGCTTTAAATCTTGCGCTTCAGACATTTTGTGCAATATCCATACAAATCTCTAGTTTTTGCAGTTTCTTTTTTTGCAGTCCTTTAAAGCTGTCAGGTAAATTCAATTGTAGAAATGTATCTCTTTATTTTAGCCTCTTATTGTAAATTGATCAAGATGTATTTGAACTGACAGTGGACAAATAACAGTGGACTAGAAGATTACATAAACCTCACTGACTGGAAGATCATTTTGCTTGTTTACATGACAGTTTTATGTTCTTTTTGCAATTATTACATAGTTTATGGCAATTTTTTATGCATTGAAATTTGTGTGCTGTTAGTCACGGTTTCTGGATCAGGAGACATATTTAGTGAAATAAAAAAATTTGTTCCCAAGGACATGATCAGAACAGTAATAATACACCTTTATATCACACTTCTATATGGTGATTGTAAAATAGGAAATAATAATCAATTCTGTATATTAAAATATAGCTATTTTTTAAAGTGGGTTAAATCACTATATATTCCCAGCCCTTCTTTTCTTTCATCCTTTGTTCAATAATAAAGTCGTTGTTCGGAGTTTGTACTTGGATAGGCTCTCATCTGAAGCCATCCTCTTTTTGGCACAATATGTACAGTTGTAAGACAGTGTTCATAGTTTAACAGTGAATTTAAAAAAAATGCTCCTTAGTTCTCACCCAAACAAGCATCCTCATGTCAGCAGAACCCTTGTGTAAGTCATTTGGCAGTTTGCCTCTTTGCTTGCTAGTTAGGCTAAGTGGTAGTTATATTGTGTTGGCAGCTAATGGCCCTCATCTCCCCGGTTTTCCCTCCCCTGCACTCTCCTCATCTTCTCACTCCCCCTTTGACTGCTGTGTCTTTTTAGCAGCGCCGTTGCCATTCCTCCAAGTGTTATCGATATCATTTTGGGTGACAGGAGCTCATTATTTTGCAGCAGCTATTTTAGCTGCATACAGTTGGGGCTGAAAGGCCCGGGTGGGCTCCCATTGCGTATGTACATACGTTTGTGTATGTATGTGTGTGTATCTGATGACCCTGCTGTCAAACAGGGAGAGGATGGGTGACAGATCACAGAAAATGAGGGGAGCGGCCCCCCTGGTGGGAGACCAAACAAGCTGTTAGCTTGGAATAAAAATAAACTGTTCTCACACCATATATCCACACTGCGCTGACTATTAGTTTGCAGTGTCTGCAAATTTGTTGCAGTAAATACAGGCAGTCGGCTAAGCTTTCCAGGTAAACTGGGGCACATTATTAGCATAACACCAATTCAACTCTCTAATGTGTTAGAATAAACATTATTTGGACTTTGCTAATGGTTTATCCCAGTTACTATTACAGCCATGATTAGTAAGCTCAGTTCAGTGCGAGATGTGGGGCAAGATAGCAGTGAAAATATCATGTTATTTACACAAAAAGGATCTAATTAATTTTCCAGCTGCTTGTAAATCAGGTACCACTAATTACTACAGTTTTAATGACATCAAAATATAAATGTCACAAAATATAAATATTTTGATGTTGGTTCAAGGACTTAACCTATAGAATGAACACAAGCTAAATAGTAGTAGTTTTCAAGTGCTTATTGTTCAGAATGCTGTACCGTTTGTTGTTCTGCTCTTTGTACAGTGATGCTAGGAGTCTACCAGGCTGGGTTAGCTGGTTAATTAGTCAGGCTATCTGCTCAGGTAGCCAGCCTGAAGCTCCTGAACTGTCTGAGTTTTTCATGTCTGGGAGTATTTCTGTCTTTGAAAGTACCTTTAGGAGCTGGCTTTCATCCAACTGACTGGCAGTGTGCAGAAACGGGTGTGGGAGGGGCAGTTCCATGTTATTCTGTGGTCTCAGTACTTTCTTTGGTTTCTCATTAAACTGACTTTACTCTGTGGGAATGTTATGACAGAAAACTTTTACTGGTTTTCAACGTTTTATAACCTCTGTACTTAAAATCCAGTAACTAATTTATTCACTTGCCTCTTAATGTTTTGTTAAACAATACCATTAATGACACCTTTTTTTTTTTTTTTAATAACCAGCTTCATGGAGTTCACTCGGCTAAGTAAAAAGCATTCTCTTTAAAGCTGAAGTTGTAGTAACTGGTTTCTAAGACATCAAAACGCCATTGCACAATTTGAATCGATGTCAGCAAATAGTTTTCACTAATGACAAGCAATAAGACTGACAACAACTCTTATTGTTAATGTTTTTTAAATATAACTGTATCCATTTGATATCTTATATTATACCATTTTTTAATGTATTGTGTGATAGTTTTTCTATTTTAAATAAACTTTTAGCATAAACCTAAAAAAAGTGGGCAGTGAATGAGGATGTGTTGGCCTCTTGTGAAATAGTAAAATTGGGCCAACTGAGTTTAAAAAAAATCTATGCAATAGCCCTGTAACAAGGCGGCCTTTTGGGGCTGGATTTTACAGTGAGGATGAAAAGTTGAGGCAGAGTCAGGTGGAACAGCAGTGGTTTATTCTTTTCACAGTATCAATAATCATTTCACAGGTGAAACTACAGCCTTAAATAGTCCCAGCTGTGACGGACCAAACCACCTTTAATTCACAGGGGGATCTCAATTCACCAATATTCACCTATTTAAATAAAATACCTTTTACTAAATTCAAAAATTTTCATTTACATTTTACAAATATTTTATGTTTTATCATTACACCATAATGAAACTCCACAAAACCCATAAACAACCTCCCTCCCACTTTTTAATGGCCTCTCCCGGAACCTATAAATGGTGTCTGGACTCTGGGCAGTATTTGTCCCAACACCCTGGAGAGGACACAGAAAAGACAGGTGAGTCACTTCATATTAGTACTCCACACTTAACAGATTATGTACAAACATTTGCTTAGTTTTACCCACCAGTAGCTCATTGCTCTGAGTAACAATTATCCTCCCTTCACAGGCAAACACCTCACTTCTCAATGAGGAGCCCAGAACAAAAGGCTACATGCTAGTCACTAAAAATACTCAATAAATACAATTAAAACCTCTTGTGTGCAAATTGTTATTTATGTGTAAATCTATGTTTAAAGGGCAGTACTAAATAAAGTGCTTGTTAATAAAGTGCAAAAAGTGCTTTTAAAGTGCTATACAGTGACTTAAGTAAAAATAGTCCCAGTAATGAAGGTCTCTTCATTACAATCTCTCAAATTAGAATATTGGTTACTTGTGGGATTATTTTTGGAAAAGTTGACTTTATTGTATCTCAAGCATAATGCTTGTTTTCTTAAATTGTATTATTAGTGTACAACATATATCTTAACTCAATTCATAAATAAAAGGCTTTTGATGAAATAATTAGATGATGTGAAAACTCAGTTCCAGTATAAATTACTCAGTTACTGTTAATCATATCAAGTGAGCAGGCCCACTTTTTTTTGAAGTAAGACGGTTACTTACCAAACAGAGTTGTACATCTGCATTAGTAATATCAATAAAATTACTCAAATTTAGTTTCATGGGTTTGATTTGCTTTAAATTGTTGCTGAGTGACAATGAAAATGTCCCATGAACGGGACTGGTCTCTGGCGATCACTTTGTAGTGCCTGGTTCTCACCGCACACACCCAACCCGAATGGAGCGATTATACGGAGCTGCACTGTCATTACGGTCGCGCTGAGCAAACTTTCCTTGTTCGTCTTGTTTGATTAGAAATAAATCTAGAGGCTTTGGGAGATTTTCCTCTGAGCACCAATCCTCCTCAGGTAGTTATTTAGTTAGCGATGTGATGTGCAGTTAGCAGTGCAGTGTGAAAGCCCCGGGTCTGAGGACGGCCATGTCAATGACTCTCTGTGAATACAAGAGAGTGTTGAGGAGGAGCTAATCTCCTGCATTAATGATGAAGGCCTGATGAATATTTCAATGGAGCCTGTTTCCTTTCTTGTTTATTCTTCGCTCCAGCTCCCAGCAGGCGTGTTTGCCCATGAAAGGTTATTTTAATTTGAACTCTCAAAGAAGTTTAAAATTGCAGAAGTACTCATTAGGTTTTATGTGTTTGTGTTTTTTTGTTTCTTTTTTAAANCTTCTTGTTCACTCGGCTCTGTGAGAGCGATCTAGCTGCAGAAACATAGAGCTGTTGAGGGTGAGCGCTTATGAAGCTTGATGGAAAGGATTCAACAATTAGCGTCTTATGTCATTTTCGGACAAAATGGCAGACCAAAACAGAACAGAGCCTGAGTGGTTTCACATTTTTCTGCTTTGTTGTGGATGTAAAATGTGGCGGAGGTAAGAAGACATCATGTGTACTTCTTGATGCCCTCTGTGAAGGTATGATGGGTTAGCTCGCGTTCTCCTCAGTGTGTTTTTAAGCAATCTGAGAAGTTAAAGCACATGTTGCCAGCATATTTATGAAAATTTAAGAGAGGTCATGTATAGTACAATCTCTGAGTGCATAGTGTGTGCTAGTGTTTTTCAGGCACATGTCACATTGTGTGCATGCATGTGCATCTCTGTGTCTGGCAATACTTCTTTAATAAGGTCTGGAGTCTGCTCTGTGCCAGTGGGAGCCGCAGCTGAGACGACGGGCTTACCTCAGAATGAAACCAATCTGTTTAGCCTACTCTTCTCCCCTGCACAACGCTGCCTTTTTGCTGTCCATAAAGTTAAATGACATTTCCCTCCCTCACCCTAATGCCCACGTCAAGAGCCTCCAGAGATGTTGCAGGCTGACCTAGATGTCACCGACTATGTGTGTTGAGTGAGAAAAAGACCTCTGTTGGCAGAGGCAAACACAAAGACGGAAGCAGTCCAGGTATTTCAACCCTGGACTGCTTCGGGGGCCTGCTTCGGCGCGTCGATGGGAGAAAACGCCCCAAACTACAGATGCATCGACCACAATTTATTTGTGCCAGGTTTACGATTTTAGTAGAACGTTAACCTGCTGATACTGACTGTAGATCATTCTAATCCATTGATTTAAGAGGACATAAGAAGAGTATTCAAAATATTTACTTATAGCGTTTCTGTCATGAGTGGCTGTCGGTTGCATTGGAGAAAAGGAGATGACACACCATGTGTGAGGGAGAACAGTCACTGTAAAACAAGACTATTAATTTAAAATATAAAAGGATTAGAGTTGAATTTTTAAACTATCTTTAGGATTTTATATTTGAGAGCATCTCTAGTAAAACTGTCCTGGTGTATTCACTAGCTTAGATCATTTGGACCCTTATCTTATCACTCACATTTCCAAAAGTCTGCCAGCATTTCCAAATCTTGCATTTTCATTGACAGACTGAGGTTAAAACGTTTGAGCAAAAAAAAACTTTGATGTCAAACATTCTGTCGTCCTGTTATCTGCCGAGTTTTGCTTTCCATTGCAGTCTGAAAGAATCATAAACCTGTCTTGACATGTCATAAGAAATTCTGTTTCACCTAACTTTATTTTTTAGACACCACTCTAATACTTAAAATAGCAAACTGTTGAATAATCTTCTCTCAGAACAACTTCTGAACTCCTTTGGGTCGAAGTTGTTAAGAGTCAAGTCAGTGAGATCTGGCAACATTTAAGAATGCTGCGTTTTTAAATGCTTAAACTCACTGATTGAAAAAACTTTTGATTTTGTAGCCCAGCTGGACACTGGTCAGGGCTGATCAACATGGAAATTAGTCGACTGTGGTGAACATTTCAGATCATCTCTACTTGAAGCATGCTTGTCTGGTTCATATATATATATATTTATTTATGCAGCAGACTTCTTTAAACAGATGGCAAATTACAAAAAAAATGACTCATTATGTATGACAGATTTTTTCCTATTTCCTGCAGAATGCATTTGATGTTTGAAGTGACTATATTTGTTGTATAGAACATTACAAAAAAAGTTAATCTTGAACAGAACTCTACCCACAAATGCACCAAATGTTTTGTCAGCCTGCCACAAATGACTGATAAGATGTTCCTTCTTTGCTTGGAAGGACAGAGTAACACTTCCTCTCAGTTTACCCTCTATCTCTGCCTATTTAGGAGTTTAGCTGCCTGCCAGCAGCAGCTCGGGACCGTGTCCAAACATAATCATGATATTAGCTAGATCCTTATTTATGTGTCCCTACCCCTTCTATTTCTCCTCATACTCTCTCTCTCTCTCTCCTTCTTTTGCAAACACACATACACACCCAGCCTTCATCCTTCTGCTCAGCCCCATTACATATGCATCCATCCTTCCCACTTCCCACTTTTCCAATCTTCTCCAGTTAGCTACAACAAACATTACATTTACATATTGATTTCGTAGTTTTAGTCAATGTAAATATGCTGTCATTACAGTAAATTTGAGCTTCTGTTAACATAAGCTCGTCCAGATCTGCACAGATTAAGGGTGTGATTGCATAATTAATGTGTGCGCTACATATTAATTCCCTCATCCTCCTCTTTCTCTAAAGTCTTCCTCCTCTCCTTGGTTTCTGAGCCCTGATTAAGTGCCTGTTTCGGCCTTTAAGCCTCCCATTGCTATTCACACTCACAGACCCAGCATTTGCTCAAAACGCTACTTAACCTCGCAGCTTATTGTAAATGAAGCCTCCAAAAGTTGAATCCCCTCCATCTTCGTTTTTTTTTTTGCTCTGTTTCTCAGACATTGCTGCAAGTTACTTTACGAGTTATTGGTGCCGGTCCAGAAACAACACATCATGACAGAGATTACCTGTAAACACTTTCTGCTGGCTATATTCAGTATTTCTAAACAAAAGCTGCAATGTTTTGCCGTTACATTTTATTAGTAGAAGATCAAATGTTTTCATTTCTAATAAGCAACTTAGAAATGTTTGATATTTTGCAGATGTTATTTTGAAGTTTTTTCAAAATAAAAACTTCAAAAGTTTTTATTTTGAAGTTTATTGGTCACCTTTATTGGGCACAATAAAGGTGTTTAAGCATAAAAAAAACAAACTTATGCAAATCAAATTATTCACTCCAGTTCAACTGGATCCATCAAGTGTTCCTAAAGTGATGGCTCACAAGTTGAGACATATCCAGTAGTACTTTATCTACCAAGTATGTTTACATTTTTCTACCACAGACTTCAATGCCTTTTGTTGGAATTTTATGTGATATGCCACAAAAGGAGAGTGTAAATGTCGCGTGAAAGAAAGGTTAGGTGTTTTTAAAGATTTTTAGAGAAAATTATTTTAAAAAAATCATTTAAAAAAATCCTTTTTGATTTCCACAAACCATTTTGGTGGCACAGGAGAGAAGATGCCTTGGCCAGATGAGGCCAAAATTGAGCTATTTGGACTACATGCAAAACTAACATTACACATCACTTTGAACACACCATTCCCACTTTAATTCACATCATGCTTTTCTTTGTTAGGCACAAGGTTGCTGGTTGGAGGTGAAAGTAACATAAATGGAGCTAAATAAAGAACAATTATGAACTAAACCCTGTTGTGGCCAATCATACAATCAAACCTACAGTGGAATGCTTTAGATTAAATGTATTCATGTGTTTAAATGGCCAAGTGAAAGTCCAGATTCAATTGATTATCTGTGGCAAAACATGAGAAGAGACGTCCACAGATGCCTTCTGTCCAATATAAGTGAACTTGAGCAGCTTCTGCTAGAAGTGTAAAAGTGGTAAAGACCAATAGAGGCAATATACCGCTCAATATGGATAATAATGTTTTCATAGGGATTAAAAACATTATGCCAACCCCACCCCCAAAAAAGAAAAGAAAAACCATGTATTTTTTGTTTATTTTCTGACTATTTTGTGTTCATCTATAATAAAAAAATTCCACTAAAATTCAATGAGATTTGAGGTTGCATGTGAAAATGTTAAAGGGGTGAGAACGCTTTTGCATGGCTGTGTAAGCCGATTTAATATAGGTAAGAAGAAAGCATCAAATGAGCAATAAGGCATACATTTCAATAATTTAACCTGCCATGATAGTTGTTGGTGCCCCACCTAAGCACATCATTAAAAGATGGTAAGCTACTGTAGTTTGTGTTACATTCAAGGTTACTTCAGAGGGATCATGGGGTTTTGGAGATGAATGACTGAAGGCTCTCCTGGGTTTGTTGGCGGTAATACAGGTTGATGGGCTCCATGCTGTTACCGTGCAGGTGGTTATGTTGCGATAGCCTGCTGTGCTGAACGGCGCTCTGGCCAGACTTGTTAAGACACGACCAGTAAAATGGCTGACGGGCCCCTTGAGGAGGCACCCACTTTCCTGGGGGCCAGCAGGTCACTCTTGCTTGACAAGTTTCAGCTTGCCTAATCTTTGTCTCAGAGATAATGTTTGTTTTTCTTGCATCTGTCTTTTTTTTGTCGTGTGTCATTATTATGTGTTGCCTCCTTTGGTTTAATTAGCTGGAGATTTTTTTGACAGCTTTTTGTTTTTCTTGTCATTTAGTGCACTTCAAGATTCACTAAATCAGAACTTCCTGCTGGTCATCAGCCACCGTGAGGCTCAGAGGGACTACAGCCTCAATTTTCCCGGCTCCAAAACTATACAAGAGGTAAGACGCCACAACAGCATGCAATCACTGACCGTGAAGCACCCTCACAGACTCATACGGAAGTTCTCTGTAATGCACCCGCAGGTTCTCACCTCCATAATATTATTGCACCTGATTCTCATTTCCCCATAACATGGCTTTCCTCCTATTTGCCAAACATTGCTAGTCTATCTCCGCCATCGATTCATTATTCATCACAAATGATCACATTTCGGAGCACATAATTACTCTCACAGCTGTGGTCTGGTACACCCCCCTCTTTCCTCCTGCTCCCAGTATACACTGCGTCTTTTTCCCTTCTTCCTCCAATCCTGCAGACTGCTGAGGCAGAAGCAGTTTAAATGACTGAACATTGTTTGATCAAGGCATGCGGGAGCACTCGAAAAGTCCGTTCATTTTCTTCATCTGAAACTAAACAGTAGATTTGGCTGCTTATGAAATATTAATTATGGACCCTGTGTGAAGGCATGGGTTGTTCTATCTGCATTGAAAGTAGTTTAAAGGTTATGAAACATGTGGGTCCATGTGCCTATGCAGATGAGTGTGCATTTGTGTGTCAGTGTTTGTGAGCTGAAATCGTCTTGTCTGCACATACATACATCACTGCCCTGGTCTCACCTCATCTGCAAAAGGGAGACCTGAGTAGACGTTATTCATAATTAATGACACATACTCTGCTGTCTCGTTTTTGTAAATGCACTTCACAAAGTAAAACCAGGTGGAATCATCACTCTGCAACACTAAATTAAAAAATTCATCTTTTTTTCTTAGAGATGCAACAATCAGAGTTCGAAGATTTTCTGTTATATCTAAAGAGCTGACCTGCTGATGCAGATTTTACAAAACAAAGTTTAGGTTTCAAAGTATCTCCAGCATCTTATTCTGGCAAGTTGTATAGCACGCATTATTAAAGCTTCTGTCTCTGTGTGCATGCACTGAAATATGTTGGTGTGTACAATGAGAGGTTGAAACTCAAAAGCTGAACCTTTGCTGCTTTCTGTTAATTGTTTTTGTTATTTTCTGAGTCTCTGAATGAAAGGTTGGTTCAAAATGTTTGATTATTTTTTGTTTTGGATTAAATTGATTGATCAACCTGACAAAAATATCAAGTGGTGTGGGATAGTCATGCAGCATGACTGCTGCTCCAGCAAATATCTGATTATTATCCGCTTTTTTTAAGTTAAGAAACCTTCCACAGTTGTCTTCTTTTCCTCCTCTCTCCCTCTTTTTACAGTCTGAGTCTAACAAAAAGGAAAGAAAACCTGTTACTTTGCTTCCCTCTCGTTGAGATTCTGTCTTTGATGCGAGTCTGCTTCAGCAACAAATCACACATCGGACATCTCCTGTTGCACAGTGGGATGTTAAACTCCCAAAATCATTTAAATAACAATGTGTGTGCCAGGCTATAGAAAATGCTTTCTTTTAATATATCTTCTTATATTTTTTTGTTTCTGACTTCATTCTGAAACAACCTAATCAGCACTGGATATCGATAACTTAAGCACTGCTTCACTTAGTTATAACTTCCACTCTGAGGGATGTTGTATGATCACTTCGGAACTGCGAAGCTGGAAATTGGCTAATTCCCGTCGCCTGATATGTTACTATCAGTTGCTTCTGTGTCTTTAGTAATATAATTAGGAATCAGGTGTTCTCTCTGGTTGTCATGTTTTACATCCAAACTAGTTATTTAATCTCAAAGCAAAAGTCGGCCATTCCTCTGTTTTGCTTTGTGCAGCCACTGTGGTTAATTCACGGACCCTCCGTAGAGCGGAAGAACACATGGTTAATAATCAGGCTTCTAGTGGAGCCTGTAATGGTGCTAATTGATTAAATTAGTTTGACTAGCTTCTTAACTGGAGGCCGCCTGCCTCCCTGGACGTCCTTCGCGCTCTACAATTTTCTCCCCATTTTATCATCTTTTCCTTTTTTTTTTTTTGTACTTTCACTCTTTTCTAAGGCAGATGGTTTTGATGAGCACCCACTGTGAACCTTAAGTGTTTCTGCTGGGATTACAAACACAGGGGAGGGGCCCCTGTGGTGTGGGAGTGGGAGCTGCGGTCACAGAAAAGAGACCGAGGAGTGTTAGCTTGGTGGGGGGTGCCGTAAGAGGCAAGAGCGGACAGAGAAGGGACAATGTGGGCTTAAACAGGCCTCCATGTCGCGGTCTTTTCCTTACACATGTTTGTCTTTAGACATTTGAAAGTCCCCTGCTGAGAAAATGAGACCTAGAACTTTAACCTGCACACATGAGATGTGCAGGTCACGTACTCATAGTCTCTAAAAATGCTGCTGCCCGCAAGAAGTGGAAAAATATTCACCTCATGTAGGATCATGTTCAACAAGGTTGAAGCTGCTTTGTCTGACTTTTTTATGATAAAGGTGATGGATAAGAGAAAGTTCTGACTGAAAACAAGAAAAGTAGGTACTTGGAGCTTCCATGTTCTAGAGCTGAAGTTATTTCTTTTTGCTTCCATTAAAAATAGATTGTAACATTTTCAGCCTGTCTGAGTCTGTTTTTCCTCACCTCTGGCTTTGCCAAAGGGCTTTTTTCCATTGCTAGTTTCTTATTTTCTTAGCTTAAGATCTTCAGTCCTTTCTGTGCATATCAGTAAAGAAAGAGTCTTCTCCTTTTATTTATTTTGGCCATAGAATCCCAACAATCTTCCCTTATCCCTCCGTTTTCTATTTCTTCTTTCTTTACGCCTCCCCCAGCGGCTCTCCTCAACCCTTTTTTCCCCTCTTTTCCATCCTTTAAACCAAAGTTTGTGTTGGTTCTTGATTGGCATAACCAGACAAGAGTTTGGGTTGGGGTGGGCTATGTTGCTGGCTAGCTACTAGGCTAAGCTGCAGAGCAAATGTTTGCCAGGGGAGTACCGGGTAGAATAGGGATGGCTGCTGGGTCCCAGTTTGTCCGTGACCAGACCAGTTGTACTGGGGATTCTTCCCCCCATCCTCCCCCTGAGGCCCCATCCCTTACCCTGCAGCTGAGAGACATAGGGGACCAAACGCAGACAGGGGCTGCGAGACTGAGAAAAGCAAGGCTGGATGGGAAGCGAAATGAAAGAAAGGCATCTGGTGCTGAGATGGGATGAAGATAAAGAACAAGAGAGAGAAAGAGCTTGTGACTGTTTAATGGAAACCTTTCCTTCTCTTTGATTTGCTTCCAGCCAGGGATTATAGGCAATTGGCATTTACAATGATTGGATCGTTAATTTTGTCGTTGGGTGTATTGGCCAGAGCTGACTCTCCTTTATGTTGGAGAACTCAGACGTACATATGGCTCTGAAATAAGTACAGGCCACTATGCATCTATGCAGACATTTATGACGGCCATTTCATTTCATTTCATTACCTGCTGAATTCCTGTAGAAATGCTCAACATTTTACTTGTCAAGGGACTAATTACTTGATAGACTGCATTCTGATGATAGCTGTGGAAGTCAGGAACTGAACTATTTCTAATTGAATTAATATTTTGTGACTTTTAAATTACATCAATATGATTTTTTTGTTGTGCATCTGAAAACACTACCTTCTTTAATAATTCATTCATTTTTTGTTTTTAATAAATGGAGAAAATATTTTAGTTGCAATTTGATAGAAAATATAATCATTTATTGAAACAATATTTTTTTATTAATTCCATTTAAACACCAATTGTGTTCAATTTGCTTTTCAGGTTGCTTAGTGGTACTTCATAATCACAAGCGTTTTTTTTTTTACATTTTATAGAATGCAGTTAGAAATATTTGTTCTACTTTTTATGATTTTTATTTTCAGCTTTTATTTTCCCTGATTGTAAAATGTGTGTATTTTTATATATATATATATTTTTTTTTCAATTTTATGAACCATGTTGAATCTCTGCATGTTGGAAAGTGCTCTAAAAAAAGTTGAAGTGGAAGAAACAAAAATGTAAAATTTGTCTCATTATGTATTTCCCCAGTGTTATAAATCTGCATTTAAAATACCAGCTTAGACTTTTTAGGCTTTTAAAAAAAATTCTCATAATTTAGCCTTATTATAATGGTAACTTGGTGCTTTTTACCATCAAGTTACTTATTAGAATAGTTTATCCTTCATAAGTTACCAATTAAGCAGTTCTCCTAATTTCATGTAAATTGTATTTTTTATAGTTTTGTCTAGAGATCTAAAATATATGTAATGTTAAATGAGTTTCAGTTTGACTTGTCGCTCTTGGTAGACAGGGGGCAGCATTAGACAGTATTGCTTCAGTTATGGTGTTTGTAACAAAAAAAAAAATGCAAGTTACCTGCAGTATTTCAGAAAAGATGTCTGTCTGCTGTTGCGTTATTTTGTTCCAAATTCCTTTTTCTTAAATAACATTATGTTGCCATATGGTCTTGAAAAACTCTCATAATTGCACCGTATTTTTGCACGTGTCAGGAGAGGACGGCACATATCCTCGCTGTGTGGTTTCAGGTGGGCAGGCCGGCTGTTTCGCTGTGTTTTCTTTCAGTGCCGGGATTAGATTGTCCTCCACCAGGTGTCTTTTGCTGTCTGTCTCCGCTCCACTCTGCCGCCACCTCTCACCTTCGTTCTCTTTGTGGTGGGCGTCAGTTTGTTGTTTCTCTGATGCTGCTTTAACCTCTGACTGCAGCCTCTTCATTACTAGTGTTTATGTCTCTCCTTTTCCTCCCTTTCCCCCCCGCCATTCATCGGCCGGCCAGCCGGTCAGTCAAATCCCTGTAGTCTGGCTGGTCAAACATAGATATTACACTCTGTAATAACACTGGCCACCCGCTTTGACCCCAGCCTGCTATCTTGGCCAGGATGTCTCTTCATAAGGATGGACTTGGAGCAGAGTGATGTGGGATTTACAAGAGAGAAGCAAAGTGCCACTCATTTATCATTGTTCTTTTAAATTGTCTCTCCTTGTTTGTACTGTAAATTGCTTCACGCTGTCAGGTTCAGCACAAATATAATATATTTTCTCAAAGGGATTGATAACTCAGATAAAATATTTACTCATCCCGACAAAAAGATATTCATATCCAGGTGTGATTACATGGACGTAATTTGTAATAAGAACAATGTTTGTCCCCAAAATTAATACATTGTTTTGCAGATTCTTTCCTTTATAGCCTAAATTTGCTTTCGTGTTTGTAGCAGTCTTTAAACTTCCACCTCCATGAGC
The DNA here is from genome assembly GCA_903066815.1 of Brachyrhaphis roseni. Lineage (NCBI taxonomy): Eukaryota > Metazoa > Chordata > Actinopteri > Cyprinodontiformes > Poeciliidae > Brachyrhaphis > Brachyrhaphis roseni. The sequence goes on along the minus strand of CAEFZY010005757.1, from coordinate 2,961 downwards.
TGCAGCCCGAAGTTCATAGAAGGACTTCTCTATCTTCGGTGCACGTTACAAAGACAGGATTTGCTCCATGTATGGTGGGATCTTTCCTCTACAATAGGTAGTTTTTTCAGCGTCGGCGTCCTGCCCTGCAGGGCCCGAATGTCAGGATCTTCCCGAATAAACTCACCAGCACCCACCATCATCAGAGCTCAGGCGCTAACTTGGGGCTTTGATCTGCTTTGACTGGCGCACATTCGGGCTGGCGTGAGGGCTTTAAACCAACAACCCACCAGAGGGTTTAACACAGCTCTTGGTTAGAGAGCCGCTGCTGGCTGCTAACTGTTTAAAACCAAGAAATGTTATTAAGTGATGCTGATTCAGGGTCTGCGCATGAATGGGAGAAGAGAAATACTGTTCATTTCAGAGTGTGTGGCTGTTGTTGCTGGGAATTAGCTGAGGCATTTGAGGAATGCTGACAACACTGACTCTATTTTTTTGTCTTGTCTTGTCTTATCCTTCTCTGCTCTCTGCCTCCCCTCTAATTTTTCTATTTAACCTTTGAATGGTAGATTAGTAATAAAATCTGAGCCCTATTTGTTTATTTATCTTCAGGAAACAATTTTAGCGACACTTTCCAGTGAAAACAATTCATATATATATATATATATATATTTATTAAAACAGATAAAAAGGCATAGATCCAGAGACTTTATAGGTATGGAAATGTTCAGAAGTAATAACTCAAGTACAGTGTATTATAGTATTTAATCAAAGATAAAAAACAACAACTAAATTAACATGATTTTCTTTTTATATACTTTTATTTCATGACACTAGAGTTCTTTATTCATTAGTAGCTGAACAGGAAGAATAGCAGAGAGAAAAAGGGAAAACATGCAGCAATTGTCCTGGGGCCGGGTATCGAACTGGACTTTGTTTTTGCCGTTAGCTTCTGCATATGGTGTATCTGTTTGACCACTGAGAGCATGATTTATTTGCTACCGCTGCAAAAATAACCCAACATATTGGTTATTCAAATTGTAAAAGTGTTGCGATATATGTATGCTAAAATAAATTTATATATTTGATCTAAAATATAGAATGAACACAAGAATATAACAGTACATTGATAAATTTCAACACCTTAATTAAATGATTAGTGATCCAATTACATCAAGACAAAATGAAAATATCGATTGAATTGTAATCTTTAAGATGATTCAGGATGATCGAACTGCATTTTCACTTTGAAGAAGTGATGGCCTTGGTTAGATTCTGTTCAGATGTTTTGCTTGAGGCACTAAAAATTGGTGAAGGCTTTGTCTATAAAAAGGGACTTAAGTGTTAATTTTTCTATGTGTATTCAATAAAGCTCATTATCTGTTTCTTTGACTGAAAGGTATTCAAGGGTAGTTTTAAGTTAACTGATTACAAAAATCCACTTGTTGCTGCATTTGTTTTAAAAGTTAGTTTTGTATTTGTTACCATATCCCAGCATCTCTTTTCATTGGCTAACAACAACATGTGATTGGGTTGGTAATTCGTTCACATTACCCAACTCCAACCAGATCCACCTTAAAGTCTTAAACTGTTCTGTGTCTGTTCGCCTTTCATGCTGACTTTTGCTCCCTGCTGACTCACTGCAACTAGAGCACGCTGAAGCAGACTTCCCCCACTTTGGAACTGAAGGGAAAAACTAAATAAAAAAACATGTTTAGTTTTCCACACAGTTATATTAACTCACAACCAGAAATGTTTCCAAAAAACTAAATTTGTCTGTCCTGTAAGTACCGTAAGGGAAAAGTGTAGGAGCCTTCTCTAGGGCATCTGAAGGGCAGTGTGCAGCAGCAGGGTGGGAATGGGCTTCATGTAGCCAGAAACAATTGGTTGCCTTCAGGCACGTTCACTGACATCTCAGTAAATGGAGCAAAAATCTTAACATTGATGACCTTTTATACCTTTGGTAATAAAGCTCCTTTTTTGAAGTTATTAATAATTTTTTATTTAACTTGTCTAGGGTGCGTGATATTAGAAAATATGATTATGATCATATTTGTAAATACTGAGGTGACAATAACAATTGCATCGTTGGCAGGAACTTTGGCAGCTATGTGAGACACAAAACTAAACAATGACTCAGGCAAGCCCTAAACTTGCCTGAGTCATTGACGGTGTGAGTTTTTCATTGTTTTTATTGTTCTAATTTTATTTTATTTTTCTTTCTAGGTCAAGAGGAACATTTCAGACTTGACCAACATCCCAGTCAGGCATCAGCAGTGGGAGGGATGGCCTGCGTCGGCGTCCGATGATTCTGTAAGAGCCACACATGGAAACAGTAATTAATAAATGAGATTTATCAATTCAGTTCAGTATAATTTTGTTTTTTAACAAGCAGTTTACAAAGAAATGTGACTGTGTTTCCCTGGGATTATTCAACAGATTTGTGTGAAGTATTTTTAAATAAAAAAAAAAATCTGCAATACTGTGATTTTTACTTTGTGCTTGATGGTGACTGTTCAAAACGTTTATGCAGAGTGTGTGAGGAGTTTCTGAGGTGTTGTGAGAGCCAATCTCAGAAATATATCCTGCACAAAGAGTTCAACACTCAACCACCTTTTCATCTACTCTAATATTATCAGGCATAGATCGCTACAATATTCAAACCATATGATCTACTTCTGGATTAAAATCAAAATGTATGAGATGATCTAATTGGTTAATATTTTCCACTGCTTGTGAATTAATGCCAAGCACACACACACACACACACCCACACACACACACACATATGTATGTATATATATATATATATATATACATATATATATATATATACATACATACATACATACATACACACACACACACACACACACACACACACACACACACACACACACACCGCAATTTCCGGACTATAAGCCGCGACTTTTGTCACACGCTTTCAACCCTGCAGCTTATACAAAGATGCGGCTTATTTAT
>CAEFZY010005755.1:0-105854 GCA_903066815.1 Brachyrhaphis roseni | reverse complement strand
ACAAAAAAAAAAAAAAAAAAAAAAAAAACATATATATATATATGTTTTTTTTTTTTTTTTGCTTTGTTAGTTTCTAGTCGGTTTCTATATATATATATATTTATATATATATATATTGTCACCTCTTTTTCAGCTTACTCCATAGGGAGGAATATACCTAATCAAAAATTGGCTCGACTGCCTCCTTCATCTACACACTGCTTTGATAGCATTAAGGATGGCAGCCAACTCTGAGCAGGTAAACAGTGCAGAGACACCCGGCTCTGAGATTTAATTCACACTGCTGAGATAAATAAACTTGTCAGCCACATAAGAGAGAGCGCGCGCATGCTGGTGGGGCCAAGAGTTTGTGCAGATTTACTCCCGCACCAACCTAAAAACATCAAATGGTTTCATTCATTTTCATTTCTCACCAAACACCCAGAGCCTATTCCTTTCTGCAATGCAAGCATTCTACAAATAGCCCACCATCCTTGCCCACTCCCTGTTTCGAAAATAAATTTTGGGTATACTTCTAGGGTATCGCATATGAACCCCGCCACCGCCCCACCGCCTCCTTTTGTTTCAATTTACGGTAATATTTCCGTGGGTCCTGCAAAACAGAGCGGATTTGGTGCTCGGGGTGCAATAGAAGAAGAATTAAATCCCCTGCAGTTTTCTCATCAATCACGTGTTTGGGCCCTGCCAAGGCGGGACATGTTAACGGATTTCACACTAAAACTCACTCAATATTGCTGTACGGTCCCAGGGCTGCGCGGACACACACAGACACACAGGCATGCACACACCACTTAAACGGCTTGAAACCAGGTATGTACATAGTCTGTATAAGAAGTAATGGTATCACTTTATTTGGAGGGGTGTGCATAAGACTGACATAATCCTGTCATAAACATGAGATAACACTTGTTATGTCATGGCAGATATTACATGAAGGAGTCTTTCTGAATGTCTGACTGTTGTCATGAAGTGTCATTCAGTAAATTACACTGTTAATGCAAAGTTTACACTTTTAATGCAACTTTTAGTGCAACTTTGTATTAATAGTGTCATTATTTATTATGGTGTTTACTATTATTTCATCATAGTCATCAACATTAATGAAGATTCCTTCATGTTCATAGTGTGTGCTATATCATGTTTATGACAGCGTCATGACAGTCTTATGCACACCCCGTCAAATAAAGAGTTACCAGAGAAACATTAGCTTTGTCTTTTCTGTCCATTATCTCAGTGGTTCCCAAAGATTTTCTGGACCCACCTATGGATTACAATGAAATCTCCCCCAAAAAGAAAAAAAAAAATCAACTGGGCACACACGTCGTTCAACCAGACATAAACCTGTACACATATTTTGTTTTCAAACTCCACTAAAGTTTATTTCACACTTCAGGTGGCAACAAAACTACAAACCATCTCTACAGTGAAATACTTTTGTCTAACTGTTTTTTTTTTTTATTATTTTATCATCCATACCGCTTCCTGCTCCCCCCGCCCCCTGCAATGGCACTGTGCCCCCCCCAGGGAGTGCGCCCCACACTTTGGGAACCACTGCATATTATTTTTGGATGACAATGTTTTTCTTGTTTGTTTTTTATTAAATGCTAAATTATATAGTGAGATGATTATGGTTTTTCACAAACTTTCTTCAAATTTTGTAATTTAGAAATTCTAATGTGTTTGGTATCATTGCACAAACTTCTCTTAATGGTTTGCTGAAATTTGGGCTTGTTATTTCAAACAAAGCAGGTGTAACAGAGTCAGATTTATAGAATAATCTGCCCACACAGTTCAACAACTCTTCGTAAAACACCATTCTCATGGTGTTTATGCTTGTGTTTTTATGTTTGAACAGGTAAATGTGATGCCTTCGGGCTTCTTTAAGACCAGAAATGGACCTACAATCATTTTCTTAATATCTTAACTGATTCATTTGGATTTTCCCAAAATGTCACTCAACAAAACTATGTGCTCCAGTTGTGTCCTTTAAAATAAATCCACATTTTCAATAAACTTGTTCAAATGTTGTGACGTAACCAGTGAAAAGGCCACAAATCTTTCAATATTCAGGAATTTTGCAAATAAAAAAAATATTGTGGTAGTTTCAGCTGACCTAAACCTGGGAGTACTTTCTGATTTTACCAGCAGACGCTATGAAAAAAAAAACAAACTTAATTTTAATGAAGCATAGGTGAATATCTTTTTCTGCAATATGGTTTTTTCCAAGTGTGAATACATAAAAAATCTAGTTCTTAATTGAGGTGTGCAATTCTTGTCATATTTCTCCAAAGAGCTCTCTCTCTCTCTCTCTCTCTCTCTCTGAAGTATGCAGGTGAGAACGCCATAGATCCACTCCAAAAACACATTCTGCTCTTGCAGTCTTATCTCCACTCCAAAAACTGATGTGTTTCTCAAAGATGGCAGGCCTGTGAAACACATTTGGGAACACTTTTTTTGCCTACACTTTCAGATGACACTTCATGCATCTTTAAAGCACCCGACCGGTAAACGGTACACAAACACCTTCAGCAATTTCCTGTCTTCCGATCAGATCTGAGCGCAGCTCGTGGGTCCCCAGTCCTCCTGAAGGTCTTTGCTTCTCTGACTTCCAGCGTAGGTGGGCTGACTTTATTGGAGAGCTGAGTAAATCTGACTGTGTGTGTGTGTGGGGGGGAGAAATCAGAGAGTTGAACAGATGGATGATAATGAAAACCTCCTCATAAAAAGGTTAATCTCAAGGATAACCTTAGAAATATTTAGACAGTCATCATCCGCCTTCCGCTTGCTGTATGCAGCATTGTACTTCGGTTAAGAGGAAAACATAATACTTCAAGGACTTGTGCCTTCTATTGGAGATTAGATGGAGTGAGTCATGGTGGTCGCTCTGATCACATGTGGTTGTAGCTTCTCCTTCCGTTTCTTCTCCCGTGGGTCATGGCTCCGGTTATTCTGTCTGAGCCGACACAACATTCATCTGGCAGCTTCTTCTCTTTAATTTCTTCTTCCTTGATCAGAACCAAGGTTTCTGCAGCGACAACGATTAATAGCCCTGGTTGAACTAAAAGTAGATTTTACACTTCTTTATGTTGCAGGCTAACTGAAAGGATGATTTTTATTATTTTTTTTATGTTAATGAAGGCATGTAAGGATATCTTTTACAATATCTCCTATTGTATCAAAGCTGGTAACTGTATCGCAGCATAGTGATACATTTATTAGTGATAAAATTACTAAAATTGACCAGCTCTCCTCCAAATGGATGCTAATCGAACTGTTTTACAAGTTTTCAACTCGTGAAAAACAGTTGAAAACAGATTTTTAACCCTTTATGACCTACGTTTCAAATTTCCACCTGGATGTTTTTGCTTATTTTAATTGTACGCAGTTCTTTAAATGTCCTGTGAGTAAATATATTTGCCCATTTATCCATAACAACTGGAGCTTTCAATATCTAGCAAGTTATTTTCTCAATTTACAATCTACTAAAAGAGTCGCCCCTCAGATTAATTTCACTCCCTGCTACGGTGGGGGTGAAATTACCGTAATAACCTAATTTTGGCTGGAAAGCTCAACATCTCCCCTTGTAGAAATTGTTAGAATTTTTAAGACAGCGCAAACTGTAGCGGTATTACGGTACTGCAAATCGTTGGCACTCTTTTCAGTCTGGAAAGGTTAACTCAGCTGTTTATTTACCTTTATTTTCTCTATCTAAAGCCTGCTCCTGTTGAGCTTTTTGGTTGCTATATAAATGAAGTGTTACTGATTTAACTAAAGACTTCTTGTTTTAAACCCCATCTCTCTCTCTCTCTGTCGTTTTCTCATATACAGTATATATTATTAAAAATAAAGTGGTGACACGAGAAGCATGTCCAGCTTGAAGGCAGCAACTGCTGCAAATAGACTGACATGCTGTTGACAATCCGGCTGCTAACTGTCTTTAAGATTGACAGCAGAACCGGAGCAGGACTGGAGGAGGTGGAAGGAAAATAACATTTACAGTCCAAGTGTGCGTCTGGGACATATAAAATTAGAACACGCAGTTCGGGATCTGCTTCAAAGCGCACGAGGTTTGCTGAGCCCAGGTATGGTTCAGAGTAAGAAAAAGCTGGAACAAGAGCGGAGGGAAGAGGGGGGCTCTGACAGAGTTTGCCCTTCACCTCCACAGTCTGGATCGCTAGAGGCCATCACTCCAATGCCTTTGATCTCCTTTCTCTCTTCAGCCCTACTGATCAATGACAGTGATAGTGATATTTTGTGAAAATGTGGCTTTTTTTTCTCTCCTCCTCTCTCTCTGTCTTGTCCCCAAAACCACCTCCTTCAAGTGTTCAAAGTTTAACTAAAATGGTAAGAAAAAAACCCCACATGCTTATTCCTTTCCTAGATTAAGAGAGAGAGAATCGTTTATCATTTTGCATGCGTCTGTCTCCTTTGCCAGCTAAAAATAAAAATATCTCAGAGTAATTCCTGGGCACACAAACAATTGCACTTTTCCCCTTTTCTTCCTGTTCCTTTACAACTTGCAGGGTTGAGCTCTAAGCACGTTAATGTCGTTGAAAGTAATAAATGTAGTTATAGCATGTTTTGCATATTCTACCTTCATACAGGTCTTTCTATGTTCAAACAGCAATGTCAACAATGGTACTGGGTGGAAAGTGGCAATGGTTCATCTTTCATTACATCTGACATTTTTTTTTCTTTTTTTTGCTCCCTACTTTAAGTTCCACTATTGTCAGTCAAAGTAACCTCACAAGAAATTGTAGCTCAGAGTAAGTTAAAAATAGCTATATGCATTTTAAAATCTGTTCATCTCTCTGGAAACACATTTAAAATGTAAAAAGTAAGCTAAGAACTGGGATCAAATCTGACATTAACACCCTGAGAGACATTTCTTTTTCTTTTGGAAAATTGGCACGCTGTATTTCTCCCTCTTCTTTGCCCTCAACTTTTTTTCCTCATAGTTCAAAATTATCTTGATGGAATTTATATCATTTCCTCCTGTGTCCCACAAATTTGCATCGCTGCCCCTGCAACTATATGGTGTGACTCAAATGTTGTAGTAATGGCTAAACAAAGACAATTTTTCAGCTAAGTCCACGCGGAAACGAATATGGTAAATATTCGTAAAATAAGAAAAACGGTTGCACCCAACGGTGTGCAAAATGAAGCATCTTGGCACCCAGTTACCAAAATCATTTCTGAAAGAATGAATCACTTCCAGGACATTGTCTCAATTTTGGCAATATTGTGCATGGCGTGTGACAGGACATTTTTTAGATTGGAAAAATAGAAATAGGTCAAAAAGAAGTTTGCAAGAATGAAACAGTCATTTTCTGAAAGTGTAATTACTACAGTACTCAAATGAAAATGTGTGAATATACATAATAGATGAGCCACCCACGAGATGACAGATATTCCCAAAAAGCCTTTTATGTGAAGCTACCCCCATGGTTGGTTTCTGTGTTGAGTTGTTTGCCATTTATCATTCCCTGTAAAGTGACTTTCTCCTGCGTGGCAGTAATACAAGCTGGTGTCGTTTTACCATCTGACAATTATAGATTAGTAATACAAAGCGGGAAAAAAAACGCCCCCCTTTTAGCCCCTTTTTAGGCTTTTATCTCATATTTGGTATGAAAGCACGTTCAATAATCCGGTGAACTGTGAAAGCCTTTTTTTTTTTCCACCGGACGCATGACTGATACCTGGCTGACGGCTCATTGAGCAGCAAGCTGAGCAAATTTATGGACCTCCTGAGACGGTTTACAAAACACAAACTGGACTCAAAAGGAGGATTTGTATCAGGACCGTTTCATTTTATGATGCATTTTCCCTGGAAAATTTGGAAAAGAGCAAATTCCTCAACCTTGGATTCATCTTTTTTTTTTCTTTCTTTCATTTCTGCTTTTTTTCTGCTTTTACAGATTTAGCTGGAAAGGTTGAATGTTTTGTGTGCAGGGGAGTGGCACAGATAAATGGATGGTCTTTCTGGTGGCTGGCCTGGGCGTGGAAGGCTGCAAGTAAGGATGACATTTGGAGCTGTGATTGCCTGGCAGGCCATCTGACACTTGGAAGTGCTGCAATCCCCACTGGGTTCGTGACAAAGATGGAGTGAAGCTTGCAGGATCACGCACACACACACGGGCGCACACGTGTGCGGGGTGTCACACTGAGCGACCTGGGTGCTCCATCCATGACCAATCTTGGGTGTGATTCTGGGAAGATCCAGCCAGGGAAGCTTGTCTAGGCTGTTATATCCCTGCTGCTTTATCCTCCCGCCTAACTTCGTCAACCTACAATCCCACCACGGCCCAGAGGGAATTGCAGCTCATCACCACACAAATCTAAGTAATGCAATATACTGCAGCGGAGGGGTCAAACTGGACCAGGGTAAGCCACGGGGGACACTCTCCACCCGAATGAGCGCCCTTTTGAGGTAAATCTGAGAAGACATTGCGTATGAGCTCATTTTTTAACTCGCTAAAAAGGTTTTCTGAATAAAATACATAAACAACGGAAGCTCCGGTAAACGGTTTAGCTGTGTGTGCTGGAGATTCATTCCCTTTTCCGAGGCTGAAGAACTGATTTGGATTTGATGACTTTCACTGACTTTCCATCGCTTTGTTTCTCTCCATCATGCTGATTTGGCCCGGGTGTGATGAAATGATTATGGAGAGCACGCACAATTTAGACTCGACTATAAAATGTGATGTCAGTCAACCTGCAGCAATAACGGCAGCGCGAGAAAAGACAGTGGTTCTAAAAACGAAAGTATAATTTTTCTTTTCCAAGACATTTTCAAATATTTTCTAATATTTTCTAAGGCACAAATTGCAATTCCCTGCAAATCAGAAACATCACATCATATATGTGACATTTGTTCCCCTTGAACTTTTCCAATTTGTCAAAAGTAACAGCCACGAACATCAGTGTGCTTCAGAAAAAGCTTCAACTTATTTTGCTATATTTTTTAAAATGAATATCTAAAATGTGTGTTACGTATTTGTATTTAGCCTGCCGAGTCAAAACTTTCTTGAAACTAATTTTCCTGCAGTTACAGTTAAGTTGAATTAGCTGTCATATTTTAAACATTTCTAAAAGGAATTAGGTTTTATCAAGTTTTCTTGGAAAAGTAGGTTTATCAACTCTCTCCAATGGTTCTTAAGGATTTTTAGGTCTAAATTTTTTAAGGAAGGAACAGATAATTTCTTCCTAGTAGAACTTTTGTGCATGCCTAGAATGTTAGATATCACACATTCAAATCACAAAATTTGTTTCCTACTTGAGATTCTGGCTTATTTTTAATCCAAATCCAGTGTTAAAAGAACCTTTTGGAAGTTCAGGAGATCAAATATGGGAGAAAGGAATGAGTATAGGTCAGAAGGGTACGTTGGAAGGTTGCAACAAATACTCTGCTTACTTTTTTTCCTTCTTTTATTCAGCTAATGAAATCTCGTCTAAGGAGGGATTTACAGGCAATGTTGCAAATCGCAGGACGCTTACAGTCTGCATTTGTCTCCAGCCTGCCACCATCCTCCCATCTGTCAGCGACTAAGAACAAAACTTTCAACAAACAGACGTTTTTACACGCAGCCATAAAACCACTTTCATCATAAAGGATGAAACTTTTATCGACCGGCAGGTGTTGAGCAACAATGCCTCGCTTTATTTCCCCCCAGCAGCCGAGCCTGTGAGTGGAGACGATGTTGCACTGAAGAGTGGTGGGTAAGAGCCGCTTAATAATTCATTTGCATCCTATCCGATGAGCTGTTCGTGGGCCAGCAGAACCCTGGACCACAAAGTCTTGCAGCATTCTAACAGGCAGACCATGTGCAGCGTCTATCTGCATCTCCACTTTCTATGTAAATCATTTAAACAAAGCTTTCTCCATCTCCAGCTGGATGTCCTATTCTCTTTCTGAGCACATGTGGCGTCCCAACCTAGAGCTCATTAAAAGTCTAACATAGTTTTCCCAATTGGCCTTGGAAGCAAACCCGATGCGTCATTCATTCTTTCCCTTTTTTCCTGTGCATTATAATATAATTTAGCTTTCCGTTCGTTTTATTATTGTTCCATCTGCGTGGTTGAAAATGTTAAATGAAACAACCAAAATTTCAAAGGTAAGACATGGTGAACATGTTTAAAAACATTATCTTTAGAGTGTTTCAGGCCAAGTGGGTAAAAGTTGAAAATGCATATCCATCTAAAGCTCTTAGTTTCACTTCTTCCATCTCAATCAGCAGGGAAGCCCTTAAACTGCTCTAAATTGGTGATGTCACGCACAACCAAATTAACTATTATACTAAAATCTTAATAGGGTTTTACTAAGGGACATTTTGAGTTCATTTAAAAGCACCTCTGTGCATTAACGCACATTCTCCGGCTTTGGAATGAAGACATTATTAATAAATTAGTGCTCAGGAAGCAGGTTAGGGTGTGTGCTCAATAGCTGCGTGATTTAGTGGTGTTGATGTAAGACTCTGAAAGGAACCTCACGGCATTAGCTGGGAATGGGAAAGTAATCAGTCGAAGTACATGCACTCGGACGACATGGAGGTCTTCCGCCGCTGTCTGCACGTTCAACTTATTTATTCATTTCTTGTGACTGTGGATCTGTTTGCGCGTGGGCTAGCGGTACAAGGCCATCAACTAGAGGAGAGGCTGACTAACAACCAAAGAGAAGCAAACATACTAATGCACAGCGAGAATTATATGGACTGCAGCTCTGCCTGCAGCCTTGCAGTGCGATGACTCCCTCTTCTCTTATTGACTTCCAGAGCACATACTGAATGAGTAACAAAAACATCAATGTTTTACATTAAAGTTATATCTGATCTAAATAAAATCCATAAAATTGCATCTGCAGAGAGTTCTGCTCATCTTGGATTCAGGACATCACAGTAGAATGCGTTGCAATGTATAAGCATACTTATAAGGGTCTGATTCATGCTTTAAAGTGTCTTTTGAGAACTGAACTGAAGGGAATATTTTAGCTGCTATACACACTTGATATCTTTTAGTAAAATCTATTGGACTTAGTTGGAAAGATCTGAATATCCTTTAATTTTTTTTTTTTTTGCTATCCATGTCGCTTTAGATTATACAATGCTATTTTATTTTTGAAGCACTTAATAAAAACATAGCGTCTGATCAAAGTTCTGTACAATAATGGTAAATAAAGATCAAAAATAATACAATAACACAGTTATGAGAATCCAACTGGGAAAAGGGAGTCACAATAATTCAGATGTAAAGTAGTAAAAGCGTAGATTACTGCCTCTAGGTGGCGCCTGGAAAGGGTTTTTGACAGGCGTCTCGATTGAAAGAAACCAACATGTCAACACACCATTCAAATTTTAGGCTGGAGTCCATTTTCACCACCAGATTTAAAAAGCATAACCTTAAAACTTCAAAAAATTATAGCCTCAGACTTTTGTTCATTAAAACAAAGGAAATTCAGGGCCATCCGTCCCCTGATGTTATCATTACAGCCCAGGAGCGGCTGAGTTATGTTTTAAAGGATGTAGACTTGATAGTCATCCGCATATAAGATAAATGGGATGCCATCCTTTTGTTTAAGAAATAGAACCTGCTGGTAGCAGATAAAGCAAGAACAGGAGAGGACCAAGATTAAAGTACCAGAGGTAAAATAATCAATCATCACACAGAAACTTCCAAAAAATTTCTGTGTGACTTAATGCTCTATGAAAGCCTTCCTGTATGAAGGCATTTATCCAGAGCAGGAAGTGTTTATATCCAGGAAAGCCTTCATCTTGGTGTAAACAACTTTATCCAATATTTTTGGATAGAAACAGTAACCTGGAGATTGACCTAAAGGTTGACATGGAAGGCACATCAAGGCCCAGATTTTTTCAACAATGGTTGCGCCGCAGCATGCCTAAAATTGATTGGCACCGCACTAAAGATCAAATTGCTGTTGGTAGCATTAAGAACAAATGGGTCGACAGTCGCCAGTTTGTCTAGATAGGAGAGGGGAAATGGACTCTGACTGATCCAATACAGCAGGGCAGGGAACCAGGATGGAAGAGAAATACAAGCTCCACTGTTTCTCCATCAAATCTGTGAAGGCAGATTGTGGTTTTTTTGACTATTCATTCTCAATTCTACAAAATAAACTTATATACAAAATGTGAGCTTTGCTGATCCTTTCAAAACATAATACACTGCATAAGTTATTACGTCTCAGCATTTCTGTGGATAAAAAAAAGCGAAACCACACCATGCACTAAAAAGAATGCAGGAAATATACTGTACTTGTATGGAACATTTGCTAGTACGTTTTAAACAGGTTGGTCATTTTTAGCTTCATCTTTGTTTTTATATTTTAAAAAGCAATTTTTTTTGGTATTATTTTGTAGTCTGCGTAAAACACATCTCACAAATAACTTATTCTCACTTTTCTTCAGCAGATTGTCAGTCTTTGGGGAAGGAGGCCATCTGAACCAAGGTGGCGTCTGAGTTAACATGTCGTTTCAATTTCTGTGGTTGTTAGGCGACTTGTAAAAACATTCAGCATGCTCATTGGTAAACTACTGTATACAAGCCACAGAAACAGAGTCTCAACCATCAGAATGCCATTTAAACACTGCGTATTTGCTAAGTACATTTTACATTTTCCCTCCCTCAGTAATCAAAAAGTCAACGTCAACTGATGATCCGTGAAAACGACAATGATGAGCGCTTTTGTTTCCAGAATACATCATCAGTGATGAGACATGATTTCTTTGCCACAGTTAATTTTACTGTGGCAAAGATTTAATTTCAGTTCTCTTCACTGCGCTGAGCAGAGGAAAGGATGTCAGAATCAAAGTGCCTTTGTCAATAAGCTAATGAAATACAACAAAACAAGACATTAATGCAGCGGATAACAGCTTCTCATAGGCAACACCCTGACTATGAACTGTAACAAGGCAGCTTTAAGACAGAAATGTAGTGAATCTAACAGCCCAAATCCCATCACGGGGAATATTTCCCGGCCTTTAAAAATAAGAGAAATGCTAGCTGTTTAGTCTGGTGTAACTGGGAAATCACTTTAATATGTCTAATTATCACCGCTTTTATTACCTTACAATAAAAGTAAGTTATTGCGCTACATCCAGCGCGGCGCTTTCCTGTGGGTATAACTCTGGGCTTTATTAAAGCAAATTCAGACACTGCATGTCGGGCCACAGGGCCCATAAACACGAGAGGAAAACTCTAAGAACAAATGGGACAACTGGCGAACTGATATTTGTGCCACTCTTTCAGTGCCGCCATCATTCACTACGCAGTCCTCACGCGCTATATTGTCTGAAGTGGCGAGCGTTGGCATGGTGTTATTGCATGCCACCGGGGCCTCTCGGTGCTGATTGATGGCTAAATGCTCCTCATACGTCTCAACTTCCATCTGGGATGGGACGGCGGAGGCTGGCTGACTGCAAGTGTCACCTTACAATAACACAGAAAGGATTGGGGCGTGTGAGAAGAACTGAAGGGATCCCACATTTGATTGATACATGCAAGGTAGTCAGGTGTACAAACAGATCATTTTTTTTTTTTTTCCTCATCTCACTGCTCCGTCTCTAGGATTGCTTTGCTGCTTCTTTCCACTGCTTTGAAATATCTGTCTTTATCTCCACTTTTTTCAAAATTTTTTCCCCAATTTTAATATCTGCATTAAAACCCTTCCACACGCCCACGTAGCAGGCGGTTTATAATAAGGTCATTTATCACCGCTGTTTTAATGCATGTGTGTGAGCCCTCCTGGAAAAAAGACGAGTTTTCAAAAAAAACACAAAAAACAATTTTTAGAGTTTTGATCGTGTTAATCCCTCAGAACAGTCACGCCGAAGCACCCAGACGCCTCTCCACCGCTTCTCTAGGGTTCTAAAGCTATTAAAAGTTGTTTCCTTTTGATGATATTATGAGCGAATTGTGTTGCTTGTGTCTGCCCTCTGGCTAGCTCCCACTCTTTCATCTTTGCCCCGGCACATTCGCCTTCCCATTATTAGCCAGCCAGCAACAGTGTTAGTTATAAAACATAGTCGTTTTAAAAGACCTCAACTTCTTGCATCAGTTCGATAAGTCACTTTGCTTAGCACACATCCAGGAAAGATCCAGTTTTCTCTCATCAGTCAATAGAATTTTTTTTTTTTATGTCTTTGGTATAGAGCCCCATAGGAGACATGGAGGATTTTCTTTTTTTTCCTTTGCGTTCTCTCGCAATAATGTTCTGATCAGTTCACGCAGCATACCTGAATACTAAAAGTCTTTCTTACGGTGGCCACCGTACTTTCTGCTATAATAAGGTTTCGTACTGTCTCGTTTGTATGTTAATGTCTCGTTTGTGAGATATCTGAAGTTTTGTATTTTTTTCTTTAGGACAGAAATGCACTACAAATCTATGTGCAAATACAAAAGCAAAGCAGGTCAAACATGGGCTTTGCATTGCTTTCCATCCCTTCTAAGATATAAACAGAAACGTTCCGCAGGAAAGAAAAGAAACTAAAAATACATCCAAACTATTTGGACCATTTCTGAGTTACTTTCACGGAGTAATAAAGTCATCTGACAGTTGTGACCGTCTCATTTTTGTGTGTAGTTTTAATGGTTTAGAGGCAGTTTTTATGGGCAGTCCTGTCTCAACCTTACACAAACAAACAGAAACGTTTAGTGAACAAAAAGATTTTGCATCAAATAGTGAAGAACGTATAAACACGTTTTCACTGAGGCTCTTAAATTTTAAACTGAGATTCATGACTGTATGCAAAAATAGACCAGCGTGTATTTGCTAATTTATTGCGAGGGAGTGCAAAAGAAATACATTTCCCATGCCCTCTAGGGGGCTGCGTACCAAGATGTTTTCGGTAAAGGTGGTCCTTTAATTTTTTTTTGCGAGCAGTCGGACTTCTTTTTGTCTTGTGTCTCCTTTTTTATCATTGTTTACTCAACACTGATTTTCACTCTACAAGTAAAGTCTGCAAGGCTTTAAAGTGTTTTTCTTGCTCCTTTTGTGACCTTCTTTTAGGACTTGTTGATAAAGTCCTAATTACTGGAGTGATTTGATAAACTGACCACTGCTGGAAAAGTTCACCGCTGTTCAGTGTTTTCTCCATTTGAGTATAATGGCTCTCATTGTTCCTCAATGCAGTCCCAAACTCTCGGAATTGATTTGGTAACTTTCTTTTGATAACATCTTTCATATTAAAACAAAGCCTCATTTCTAAAATACAATGACAGTTAAAAATTACGTCTCAGTCTTTGATAAGGACGAAGAAAAGAAGAAAGAAACCGATACCATTGTGGCTTATGCATTTTGTTCCTTCCAATGAGACATTCCCAGATCACGCTTCATTCGTCTGGACAATTGAGTCTTCTAGTCAGTCAGTCAGTCAGTTCTCAGACAGCACACTTTATAGCACTCAATCCAAGAAATTCAAGAAGGCTGGTTGTTATGAATTGCTGTTTGGGACACAGAAGGAAACGCATGTCATTCAAAACCTCATTTGTCATCCAAAGGTACAGAGAAACCTCCATCTCTGAGCACAGATGAATCATCAGTGGACTTTTGCGACGCCTCCTGCAGGAAACGGATCAACACAGCAGTCGTCTCATGTCCTTTCTCGAATGTTTTGAGTAAAGAGTCCCAAAAACCGGATGCATAGCAACAAGAATCCCCACCAGGCCTGCCTCCAGGTTGAGACGTTAGGATCTCTGGTCCAGATGAGGAATCACAGTCACTAGCTTTAGTTTATATAACAGTCTTTATTCAAGCTCTGCATTGAATCAGTTTGCCAAGAGAGATCCTGCCAGTGAACATCATTATTACTAGACAAGCCTAGAAAAAAAAGGTTATTTTCCTGTGTATGAAATTAAAATGATAATGTGAAGCATTCTGTGCTGAGGTGAATGGGAAAACAGCTAACACACTCATACTCAAACAGTGGTTGATGCTCTTGTGTTAGGTGTTTATTGAGGTAAATTCAATTCATTGGGGTTTTTTTCCCCTCATCCATTCCTCTTGAATAATGCGGGATCATTTTGTTATTTTCCAAATGATTCTCCATTCTGAGAAAATGACTCTGTAGCCTCTTGTGAGGGGTGGATGAAATTACAGAGGAGCCAAAATGATTTGATTAATGAAAGATGAAAAAAAAAAAAAGTCATTATTCAAATCCAAAGCTGTCACTCTTCTTGTGACACTGTGGCAACAACAGCCATGAGGCTCGAAAGGATACATTTGTGTTAGCATGTCTCCCAGAGCATCGCAGAAGGTCCTTGATAGCCTTGATCCCGACGCACAGAAATCCCATAAAGTTGGAATTGAAATTACCTGAAGCGAAGGATACAAAGACAGAAACATCAACACGTCATTCAGCACAAAAAATTACACCATAGATTCCTAAGTACCTTTAAAATGTTAAAATGTAACCTTCCTTCCCCGATCACAGAAAAAAGAATGTTTTATTTGGAAGGTAATTTGAGTTTAGATCATAGTTTCATATTTTTGATGAAATGTCGAGTTTAGCTTAAAGGTTACAATTTCAAAAGTCATTGAACATAGGTAAATGACAAGAAAAGAAAGTAATGGGGAACAGACTTTAAGAGATCTCTAACGATTAAAGTACATTAGACTTCTTTAACACTCATTACTTTATCACTGGACTTTTTTATTTTAAAAAATGTTAAAACCTGACACATGTAGAGGACCAGTCTACAAAACGTATTATTGCTGCCGTCATGGTCACATTTACTGAAATTTACGGGACCTTAAGGAAAAATTCTTTAACATTTCGTCTGTGCTAATGGAACTTGAGTCATATGCTAAATGAAAGAAGTGATTGCAGTGAAAGCTGTCATTGCAGAGTCCATATGTGGGTTGTACATTTAAGGTAGGGGAATGTTACTCTAGTGTTGAAATATTAGCGTCGTAATAAAAACCACGAGCCCGAAATTCACAAAAGATTTTTCAAAGACTCAATAGCTCAAAAGATCTTCGATGTTATTGGTAACTGCAGTCGGCATAAAATCACTTTTTTGAATTGAGGTTTTAAAACGTCAATTTTAAAAACCTGTTAGCATAAGGTACAATTTTATCATTTTCCAAATAGGATAAAGTTTTGTTACAAATCTTAAACCATCATCATTAAATCTCCAAGTGTAGAATTAACCAGCTAAGATTTTACAGTGTGCTTTAGAGTTTTGAAGCAATCGACACTCCTTCTTCTGTGAAGCCATGCTTTAACTTTAGCACAGATGGGAAACTCCAAAGCTAATGCTGCACCTTTTTGTCATTGTACTTTTACAGTTCTTGCTACTGGTGTACTCTGGCCTCACCTTGTGGATATTTCATCATGAACACCTACTGCTCCAAAACTCCTGTTCACTAACACCATGAAAACAATTTTTTGTGTTTTTAGATGCTAAACATCTTAAAGTATAAAGGCAACCTCTCCGTACAGAGTAGGTGCCTTTACAGAAAATACATTTAAGGGATATGGATGTGTTCCTTGTTTTGGACTTTATTTGCTTAATTTGGTTCGTATAATACTTAAACTTTTCATAAACCTCCATGTGCAAAGTTTTGTTTCCCCCCCCTGTCATGTTTTCAATTTTAATTCAATTAAGGCCGGCACGAAAGCCATCGATCCATATTGTTTCCAAACTGCCCTTCTGCAGACACACAAACACACCTAATGGCATTTGTAACTCTATCCACACACAGAGTGCTCTCCGAATGGCCGGAGATCAACAAAGAGAAGCAGAGACGCAAAGAGTTTCACAACTCACTTACAGCCAGCCTGAGTGATGGCCAGCGGAAGGGAAATCGATAGCAGGAGGGGGAGACACCATCAAAGCTGTCCGCCGACCAGCATCCCGTTGCTGTCGACAGGTTTTAATCCATAAAGCTGGAGTCTCCCCTGCAACAAAGAGAGAGGCAGGAGGCCCCTATCTCAACTCTATTCAGGGCTTTGAATTACAAAGACCTAACATTGTAGCGTTAGCGAGGGCAACATGCATTCAGACTAAAGATCTAAAAGTGTCTTCACAGCCCTCTGCTGCATGTTAATTTCAAAGATTCTTCCATCCGCTGTGTGGTGAGCAATTTCATTGAGCTGTGAGCAAAGATACAACTACCATGACTACCAAAAATAATAATAATAATCATTATACAAAAAGACAAACCTGATTTGCAGGCCCATCTTCAGTGGTGTAGCCTCTCTGACTGACAGCAGAGTAAAGAGGTTTGAACCGTGCCGGAGAGTCTGCGCCCTTCTGACAGCCATACATTTTTTAAATTATGTGATAGACTGGGAAATAGTTCAGTATGGCTTCAAATCAGTTCTACCTCAAATCACTGTGATTAGATAGCTGCCAGCAGGTACAAATCTTTGCCCTGCAGAAGAAAGTATGGATACTGATTTTATTTTTTTTTAAAGTACGGTTTTAACTAAACCTTAGAATCATATTACTTATTTAACTGTAATCTTTTATATTTGATATATCTATACATATTTGAAGAAAGTTTTAGCTTTAAAATAATTACATCATGTTCAAGATAGGATCAGAGCTCGCAATGTTTTTTTACAGCTTAACTCATAGTCTTTTTTTTTAATGATTTACGTAAAAACTAAGCTAATGAACTCAATTTATAGAAATAGACTATTAAAATGAACAGCAGTAAAACTAGAGGACTGTAAACAAAGGAAAAACGGTAAGCTGCCACTTTCAGACAAATAGATAAGTTGATCATATAAGTAAGCAGCCAACAGTTTCCGCACACCTCAGTTTCTCAGTGAATATTCAAACCTCATGCCGCTTATTGTTTAGTTTTAGTTCTAGATAGACTAGGTCTAGGATCAGACAAAGGGCAACTAAAGTCTTTGCAGACCCCACACATCCTGGACACACACTGTTTAAACTTTTACACAGTTCTAAGCTGCCTCCACACAGTTTAGTACCCCAGACTCTTTGATGAATACAATGATGATCTTACAGCCAGTCATCAACTCTGCAAATATTCTTATTTTATTACCTCCAAAGTTTATTTATTCAAAAACTTTAAACCAAAGTGAATGTATTGGCTTGTTCACCCACTCTTGGAGTGTGAGGCTGATTCTAAATTATTCTAAACAAACCTGTGATGATCTGAGGGATCCAGAAGAGTCCTACCTAAAGAGGGTTTAGTGACTTGCAAATGTTTTTTGATATCCCTTTAACTTGTTCACACTGTGTCCGTTTTTCTTTGCAAAGTGACTCAGGCCTAGTAGCACAGGAAGGAGAACGCCTGTGAGCATCAGTTTTCCAAGTCTTTCCACAAATTCCCAATTAGATTTGCTATACTGGGAGCTGGTTCCTGACTGTTATCATGTGGTGACTCATAAGGGATATTGTAATACTGTAATCTGAGCAAGCGAGAGATTGTAGATATTGCAAGCACGTGAGCCAAAGACGGTGCATTGAAGAACTACATATGTAATCTTGGTGCATGCAAACGTAAAAATTACCAGATGGTACTAAGTAATGCTGCTCTGCCAAGTAACATTGGAACCAGTTTAGCAGAGCATCAGAAAACCTTACTGACGTTCCCTGTCAACCAGCCAGTTTGCTATGAACAAATCTGCCAGACGCAGCACTGAGATCAAGTTGAACCAAAATATATAAAGTTTAAAACTTCAGTAAGGTACTATAGGTGTGAAGGTTGTATTCATTTTTTCTTTCTTTTTCTTTGTGGATGATTAGTGATTTTTTTTGTCGTCTTAGGAAACTTTTTGTGTACATTTCCCTCTGTAACTGTCATATCGAAACTAAAACTATTTACAAGTTTACTGCTGACTTTTGGCAGCACCAGGATAGACTGTCATTTTAAACAGGACAGTAGAATAATCAAAAAGAGCTACAGTTGTCGAACTACATCAGCAATAGACAGATGTTTGCAAATGGCTCAAGCACAAAAGACCATTTATAAAGTTTGTTTCAAACCCTGAGCTTTATTCTGCTGCACTGATCTTACAGTTGAAAGGTCTATTAATGCCAAGTAAATTAAATAGATCCCAAATTGAACTCTTACGTGTTTGTTTGTTTTTAAGCAGCTGACTGAGCAGATAGCTCGCATAATTAGCCAGCTGATATCGGCGTGTCTTGCTTGTGATAAATAGCGGAAGTGCAAACGGGTGTACAAGAACTGTAGAGTCATTATGTTGTTAATAAAAAACATAAGCCAGGGAGCACACAAGAAAAACTGTATTGCAAAGACATGCCATTGGTGAGTTAAAAAGAATCCATAAACGCAGAAGTACAGCGGGTAAAACGAGTATCGAGCTCATTTAACTTCAATAAATGTAGATCTTTAATAATTTATCGAATGAAATTCACACTGGATGTCTGTAACAACCCGAGAAAATTCTCTCATGCAAAGCAGTCAAAGCCAATCAGCCTACAAATGAAGCTAATCTAGTCTTACCCACAATTCAAGTGTCATTTTTATTAAATATTTCAAACTAGAATATTTGTGTTGTACTTGAACTCTCATTAAATTGCCGGCACACTGTCTCTGCTTGCAACTGAAAGGAAAAGGTTGCTTCTTTATTAAACCAGTACAAAAACTAACATTAAAAGCTGTTTAAAAAAACAGTTTAAAAGTCTCACAAAGGCAGTAAACCATCATATAATTCAGTTGAAAAATATTACATTTGGCTTATTGTTAGCTTGAGGAAAAAGACGGTAATTATTTCATCCAGGAAAACTAAAAATCTTATGTCACATTAAAATAAGGTGATTAGCAAAGGAATAAGCTTAATAATCAACCTGAAATGAGCCAGAATAAGAAATACTGGCTCATTTGTTTCTCTTTAGTATTAAGAGAAACAAACTTTCCAGTAAGACCTGCAGGTGCTATATCCATCTTTTCAAATAATGTGCACCATGCAAATTATCCAGCCATCCAATTGTCCAGAGAGGAGATTTGAAATGTTGGTATCAACACCAGAAGGAATGCAAAAGAAGATCTGGAGCTAGTAAGAGCGTTATTGTCCACAATAAAGTGAGTCCTGCAACAACATGGGCTAAAATGCGACTCAGAAAGGAAGAAAAAATTGAAAAAGCAAGAAAAATAACCATGTAACAGTTTTCACATGTACTTGCGGACAAAGATGCGAATAGTTGGAGACACATCATGGGCTCTTATTGTCAATATTGATCTGTAGTTGACAGGTGAATATCTGCTTTTTGTTTTTCTAATAAGAACATGAAAACAAAATGTGTGTTAATTACTACTTAGTAATTGTAAATGAATCATACAATCCTAAATCGATTCCATTTGTTAAGTCGGGGCTGGTATTGGTCGAAGTTCCAGAAAGTGATGGTGACAACTTTTTTGATGGGTTTGCAACGTCTTCTGACATTTTTGTAAATTTCTGACTGAAAGATTGAATTATTCAAAAATTAAAAACATCTGTTTCAACATTATGCCGTTTAGTAAAGGGAAATAGTTTAGGTAATTGTCACTTACATGACACAGGAAGAGTTCAGTCTGATTCGTTTAGAATAGTTTTGCGTCTTTTCCACATTTTGGATGAATGTCTGGTATCTTTTTTTCTTTCTTTTTTTACGCTGCCTGATAAGTCCTGGGAAGTCGTCATCGTTCCTGAACGAAATTGAATCAAAAATATTTCAAACATCACAATGTGGAAAGGTTTTAAAGCAACACCCAGCTCACTTTGGCCATGCATGCGCTCTGCATTATGAATGAAAACTCAGCTGTTGAGTCAGCATTGAGGACCGTCCATCGATCCAGTAAAAATTCATCCCGACGCCCTCACACTCTCTCAGCTCCCCGCATCTGATCCTGGTGTCTCGTCCCGTCGGATCCTTGATATCCCGTTTCCCCGCCCCCCCGCCCTTTCCCACTCCTCCCCACAAACCCGGCCGTCTTCATCTGCCCCCTGCAGGACGCAGATAAATGTATGTGCCGGCTCGAGTTTTTGACGTAATGCATCTGCAAGGGTGTGCGTGTGATCTCGCAGCCCGACAGGCTCATGTAATATTCAGCAGACCCCCGAGCCCCTTGGGTGCCACAGGTCTGTCCTGTGATGGAATGGAAGTCTCTGCCCTCATCTCATCTGAAGATAGGAGTTACCATAACCTTTTTTTTTCTTTTTCTTGCTTGCCTCCCATCTCTTCTTCCTCCTCCTCCTCCCCCAGACTCTCTGCTCCCCCTCTCACCAGCTACTCTGTCATCTCTCCCATGTTAGCATCCTGCTGTCACCCTTCTGTCCCCGTCTAACCATATGTTGTCTCCCTATTCTCTTTTCTGTCATTCCTCATATTATCTCGCCCTCTTCACAACTCTTGACGCAGTCCTTTCTCTTCTTCTTCCTCCTCCTCTGCACCCGTCCCCTCCTCCCTCTCTTCCTGCCACCTCTCCCGGCCTCCAGTCCGCCTGTTTGCTGTCAGCGCAGCGGAATTAGCCCGTCCTCCCTCCACCTCCCACCCACCACCCCACCACCACCCGTTAGCTCCTTCTCTTGATCCTGAGGGAAATAACGCTGTTGCAGTCTGCTGCCGTTCTTTTTCACAGATCAAAGAGTTGAAATTGAAACTGGCTGACCGAATAAAAAAGAAAAAAGAAAAAAAGAATACATATAACAAAAAATAAAAAATGAGAGGGGAGAAAAATAGCTGGCTCCGTTTGCATCATTCTCTTTCTTCCTGCTGAGCGGGGCGTGGGTCTCTGCAGCCTGCGCGACTGCATGAGCGGACGCAGGCCTGTTCATAAACTGTGTACCCAACAGTTGCTCAGTGCCAAGACTCCCCCTGGTGGAAGGGTCTGCTGGGGAAAAAAAAAAAAAAAAACATGGATGCATGAAGGAATTGTAGCACAAGGCAACAAGTGTGGCACACTCACTTGTTTTTGCAGAGCCAATCCAGAAGCAGATCTTTATGGTCTCTAATGTCTATATGGAGATTGGCCAAAATATGATGCCTGCTTTAAGTGTTTCATGTTAATAAACTTTTGCACAAGGGAAACAAATAGAGAGTTCAATAACCAGAACTTGGTTAACTAATATTAAATAAAATAGTGTTCATCTATAATTATGCCTCTTTGCTATGACAGCTGTTTATAATACAATGTACTAAGTTAGAATTCATGATTCAAGATGAAGTTAGCTCAGGCTGTCTAGTGCTATAAGAAAGGCTTCAAAAGTCTTCAAACTGGAGTGAAATTTTACCTTTAATCCATGTATGTGTGGAAAACACAAACATGTTCAAGTGATCTTGATCTAGATTTAATTCTCAATATTTGGTATAACTTGAAAATGGATTTTCACAGTTTCCTTTGGTCATCTCTTAAAGGGCTTAAGCTTTTTTTGTGAAGAATAGTGAGGAATTTCAATGTCTAGATATGCAAAGGTGGTACATCTGAACACAGCTGCACACCACAGTTCTACATTTATAGCCTATTGACATTAACACTTTAGAGCTAAACTCTGCCTTGTGTATTTTATTCAAACTATTCATGATTGGCCAACAATGACATGTGACTTATTTTATAACATTTCTGTCTGTGCAACTGACGGCATTTCATACTGTCCAAGTTGACTCAGACTGTTTTGATCGTGTGGGCCCTGCTTCCTTTTTTCCTTTATTCATCTCTGCAGGTTGAAAATGAGGCCAGGCTAGATATAACATTCCATATAAATATCAGTGCCATATGATTAATGAATAGCAGTAACTGGTCTGGCGTTAAGGCAATAGAAACAATATTTCTTTTGATAATTTTTCACACAGTAGCTCTCTCATAGTCCCGTCGCTCTCAGTAGGCCACCTTAAAATATCACAGAGTGAAACGCTTCTTGAATTGCAAAGTTGTTTCTGAAATCTAAATGAAAGCGCTCACCCTGTTCTGTAGTTGGTTTCATTTTTGTGTAATTCCTGGATGATGATTTGTCATAAGTCAAATGGAAACTGTTGATATAAACAGTTAGCTGTATTTAGGCACATTGTCTGTGAAATCTGTTAGCATACAACAACTTTAGATTTACGTATTGAAAATACATTCTATGATTCTGTATTTTATTTTTAATTTCCTTTCTTGGAGTCAATCATTTGTTCTGGATGCATGTTTGGGCTTATTGTCATCCAGTGGTGGCATTTTGCAAACTTTTTGCATTGCGTCGTTTAAATTGAGTCATACATACAGGTGAGGCTAAAAAATGAAAATGTGGTCTAATTGAAAGATTATCGTCTCTAAGATAAAGACAAACTCCATTTTGTTTTTGTGCCCTCTTAGCCTCCATTGAATCGTCCAGGAGGACCAACACACATTTGTCACGCAAGACATTTGGACTGTCACAGCAGTGTGTAGGCATA
This sequence comes from Brachyrhaphis roseni, assembly GCA_903066815.1. NCBI lineage: Eukaryota > Metazoa > Chordata > Actinopteri > Cyprinodontiformes > Poeciliidae > Brachyrhaphis > Brachyrhaphis roseni. The sequence continues at coordinate 83,489 of CAEFZY010005755.1, read as the reverse complement.
TTTAAGATGGCTGCAATCCACTTAAAGGAGGCTGTGGTGTTGTACATGCAGCCTCACTGTCATGGCTTCCAGGCATAGCTAACATAACTGAGCCCTCATTAGTTTCACCTCTGTTTCCCCAACTGCGACAAGTAGAAATGTCACAGAGAAGCTCTTTAGCATCCCACACAGCCGTGTGTGAAAGGCAAACCAAATCTGTTGTCTGCATAGTTCCTTGTGGTTCACAAATCGTTTGAAGCTGTAATCATACGAGTCAGTTCTGTGATGTACAAGAGCCGATGATTCCACCATTTTGATAATGCCTCCATTATACTATAATCAGACAGAACATCTGGATGTACGCTGAACTGCGACCTCCTGCAGAGCAGTGCGCCGACACGGCCGCTTTGATGCAATTTGATTTTTCTGGATCTTAAACTGAAGAAAAAAAAAAAGTCTTGGCCTGCGTTCAACTTTTTTTTTCTTTTTTTTTTTCCCGTAACACAGCAGCGTGGGGGGGGGGAGCAAACAGTGTGTGATATTCAAACATCTGCCGATGTAAAACGGGAGCAGACAAGAAGGGGTGGGGATGTGTCAAGTGTAGTGGGAGTATCAAGTCAAGTGGGTAATATTCTCACCAGCCGTCTGTGTTTATGTGAGTGTGGAGGTGTTGGGGCTGGGCATGGTGGAGGAGTGATGAGAGAGCATGCTGTGCTTTTTAACATCTGGGCAGCTTTTTTTTTTTTTTTTTTGAAGTACCCAGGTGGCTGCTACTGCAACAGCTGCACTGCTTCTCTTCTTTCTGCTCACACAAGATCAAGGGAGTTTGACAGACTCTTGATCTGTAACTCCCCCCTCCAACGACCGACCATCACCACCACTCCCAATAAGATGCAGACTCTTCCCTCATCCCATTCCTGAGTTATACAGCCAATAACAACACCTACTGCCTAGTCCAGTAGACGTGCAGATGAATTCGCTCCACAAGTGGGAACAAGCTGACACCTTCCTTCCCATCAACAGTAATCCCACAGTGGAAGTTGGAACCAGCTGTTCCTTTAGTGCCTAATCCAAACTTTAATAACGGTGCATTTTTGTCAAAAGCTTTAGTAAGGTAAAAAAAAAAAACACAAACTGAAGAGTCATGATACTTTCAATTAGTATCATCGTTTTTGCACATAAACAGATTCTTGCCATTAATACTTGTGAGGGACCAGACTCCAACAAGGACAAATGTGTTCAAAAAGTAGAAAAGTTTCCATTTAATACTTCCAAAAAACAGTTAACAAAGCGTAAAGATTCAATGCAAGAATAAATCAAAGGATAAATGACAGATTTGGGCCCAAATTAACTGAGGTCAACTGAACACTAACAAAACTGACCTGCAAACAAAAGAACAAAAGGATCTGCTTAAATAGGGGTGGAGTAACCTAAATCTACCACATGATGGAGACACAACATAACAAAAGAACAAACAAATACAAAATTAACTAAAGCATCCTATGAAACAAATAAAGCAAACCTAACTTTAACTTAGCACAAACAATTATAAGTGAATATTTAAGTGACAAAATTAACTAATTAAAATCAACTTGAAACAACAAAGTCTCCCCCTTTCAGTCTTTTAGAAAAACAAATCCTATGCTCCAGGTTTCCTTTTCCAGGTGGTTTGTAGTTGCAGGACCTCAAACAAAACAAGTGTGAGTAAACCATTCAGACAGACATTCACTAAAGTGTGCACTCATTAGAAAATATATGTCTAAATAAAAGAACTAACTTTGTTAACTATAATAATTGTTAGTCAATCAACATTCCAACTGCAAATCAAAGAAATTCAAAACAAAGTCAGATAACAACAAAGTGTAGTATTGATCAAAAAGGTGTAGGCGGGAGCCATTCAGCATATACGTTCCCGACTCTTGCGTATTCATTACAAATAAGCCATTTTCACCCTTTGTAGCTTTTGTATAAGAAATATTAATAGAATGCACAGAATCTATAATTAAATTGAGACAAGAGAAGAAAAAAAGAAGCAAAAAATAAATAAATAAAAAGTACTCGCCATTACAAAATTCAATACTGCACATATCTGGATATATATATTTTTTTTAGAATAAAAGAAACATATGTCATATAGTTTACCTAAAAATGTCCCCATACATTACGTTGAGGTATGCCGTCATGGGATGAAATCTGGAAAGATTCAAGGTGTGTCAGCACCGGCAGAGGTTTATTTTCCACCATAATGTTTCTACTAGTGGTGAAACTACTGGTGATCTAGTGCAAGATGAAAGTTTGCTGCATGATCATATAAACTTGTACCTACGTAATTCATATATTACCTTAGAACTGACATTATGACAAAGTCCCGCTAAATGCTACACCATGCAGACGCTTTGTCTGCAACAATAAAAATTACAATGGAATTGACTCGCGTTACTCTTTTTATCCACCTGAGGAAAACTGGAAATCCCTTTGGACTGCAAGAGGCAGTATGTATATAATTTTGTGCAAATCAAAGGCAGTAGAAGCAGCTTTTCAGTCTTCAAGTGTAAACAGAAAGCAGGTGTTCTTTCTGTCTGAAATATCATATATTTATAACATGAAAAATATGTTGACTAGTAGACTACTGAACTGCTTGGTACACAACAACTTTGCTTGTATTTAAAACACTGAATCTATTTGAATGGTGTGCACAGGGACTGTGTCACTGATTTCAGCCCAGGTGAAATCCCTGAGGTTAAATCCCCTGCAGGTGAGACTGAAAGCCGTAAGCCACTCCCCCTTGATCCAGCAATCCCACCTACATGGTCTGAACCCTAACACCAGTCTGTCATCTTGCTGGATGTTGGATTGCCTTGCATGATGTAAACAGACAAAGCTCGTGTGTCTAGCGTTACAACAGAATAACAACGCCTGGCACCGCCGGCTAGTTCTTGACGATCTGATTTATATTTTTCTCACATTGTTAAGATTTACCTGATTTCGCTCCAAAATTTTTAAGCGCCGACAAACGTTCCCACATTTTAACAAGCGAGCCAGATTTGAAAGACATCTAAGAAGTCAATATATGTCACAGATCTTCATTCTCTTTTTTTGAAATAAACATTGTAGCTTCTCTACCTCTTAGGAGACCGTCTGGATCTTTGCTCTGGGTTCTAATGATAAAGTTATTTTCTCCAGATGAGTTTCATCTCCAGTGAGATGAAACTCACAGTAGTGTTTGGTCAAGATAAAAAAAAAGACTGGTGCAAAGTTTTCTTAGAGAGTTAAGGAGTCAGAAGTAATTGCTTATTCATTAAATTTCTCCTGTGTAGTTTACTTTGAACTTTCCTTGCAAGTTGTGGCTCCACGGTGTTTCTTTATGCTCCCCGGCAGCATTTTCCACTCCGGGGCTTCGCTACATTGAAATGTTGAAGGGCAACATACAGCAAGCATATTGCACTAATTACTTTCTGGACCATTAAAGAAGCAACTCGGTTTTTTTCTTTCTTCTTCTTCTCCTTTCACACTTGTCCATTCAGAACCATCGTAACAGAACAGCTGATTAAATCTGAGGTTCTGTGTGATGAAATAAAACTGAAATCTCACACCTTCGCAATATCATTTATGGGCTTGTGCAGAAAGAGTCGAGTATATGAGACGAATGGACCATTCTAAGTGTTGCGAGCTTCTAAGAAATATTATCGAGTTCCTTCTCGGTGGGGCGGGAGGAAGTCTTGAAGCCTTTCTTTCCATCTCCCACGCGCCACAGACCCTCTATACCCTAATCTAATTTACCAATAAGCTGTCGTAATTATGTCCCAAGGTCTGCTCCGCCGTGTGAAATGGGTTCTGTCCTCTGCTCGAGTGGTGCGAGTAAAAGCGCTGCCCCGTCGCTCCCGATGAAGGCCGCGACGGGGAGGTGACGTGGCTGGGAGCAGCAGAGTTACAAATGAACATCTTTAGCAGATTAATGGGAGGGGGGGAAACCTCCGATGTGTGCTTCAGGTAATTAAGGGAGACAATAACGGCAACGCTAATATGGTCTTGATGTCGTTTATGAAATACTATAAAACGGTGACGAGCAGCCTGAGTCGGGGTTTTACGACCTCACGCGGAGGGATTCATAAAACCTGCGTCTTGGGCATTAGTGCAGTTTAACTTCTCTGTTTATTTAAAAAAAAAAAAAAAAACTCCTGCGATCCTCCTCTGTGCTCAAAACAATTTAAAGGCTGCGTTACACATTAAGAGCTCCATAATGAGCCTTGCAGTGGGCCGGATTACACTAGAAAGCGTCGGAGTTACCAGGCAGCTGCTTTCTTTTTCTCCTCGACATTCAAAGCGGGCAGACTGAGCTTCCCTGTTTTTTGATTTCTAATTAATCAGACCTTTCTGATCAAGCCATTTCATGTCATGTTTCTTACTGACTAATAATGTTGCAAGTATTTAATTAGCTAACACTCTGGATTTGTGTTTATATGAGGTCTTTGAAATCTTCTTCTGCTGCGTGGCTGTGCAGACGAACTTTCTTTTAAAGATTAGCTACATTAGCCTTCCTGTTATCTATTTGTGCACTGGTTCTTGGTCTAACTCGGTCTGAGCTTTCATATTCACTTTGCACTCTTGACAATTAAGTGGCCCATCATAAGTATGGCTAAAGGGGCATAATATATGTGTATATATATATTTTTTTTAAATGCAAAATGAGGTTCCCTGAACAAGGTTCCCACAGGAACAACTAAAGTGATGGTATGCAACATTTTAGCACCTGCAGCAGGTTCCTTTCACTTCGATAGACCGGATTTCATCCATGAACCGTCTTGTTACAAGGCAACAGTACCAACCACTGCTTCACCCCACGATAAGAAACCATTTTAGAAAGCTTTGTACAATGCATCATATTTTGTTGATTCCGTATACTGAATGCATAGCATGTGACTTACCATTGCTTGTTGCCTCTCATATGATTTCAGCTTTAGCTAACCTTCTATGAACACGCAGCAAACAAGAGATAATGCAGTGCTTGGGGTAAGAGACAAATGGCTTTTGTTCTGTCCAACTTGTTTTGCAGTACCCTGTGGGTAATTACTCCACCAACACCAACCATGACCAAAAAATAAATAAATCCACGAGCGTTCCCAGTGAGTGACTCGGTAGTCTTATCGTCATTGCTTCATGACCTTTAACAAAGAGGTAGATGGTGCGTCCTAATCTCCATCATCCTCAGTCCGTAGAGGTTATTTCAGAGGGGCACAGGAGTCACAGTCTGCTACCCTCACCATCTGATAACACCTGGGCACTAACTCTGCTCTGTCTAACACAAGAACGGGATTTACACTAAGAGTTAGAGGGTTGGTGTTATTTTATTTTATTTGTTTTTAGTTTTTTCTAGGAGTTGGGCAAACCTTTAGGACTCCGCTGGGTTCCAAATGCTCTCCCTTCACCAGAGCCTCTGATAAATCCCTGTACGATGAGGGGGTGAAGTTATTTTGCCACAGACAGTCTGGAGACACAATTCACTTAAATGTGTTGCAGGTTCATATTTTTAGTTAGGTTCATCTGCCCATTTCAATGTTGTAAAGTGTCACTGCCCTCATACTTCCAATGCGTTTATGGAGCTAATAGGGTTGTTAATGTGGTAGTCAGTTGTTGCCAGTTCTAAGCTAGCTACCAAATTTAGCTAACATGGCCAAAACATGGCAATGGTGCAAGAAACACTTGCACCAAATTGTCTGGCTGACGTCCGCATTAAATCTGTTTTGAATACTCGCGTACCTCCATGAAGTGAAGAACGCCCGAGTCTGCTGGGGCCTTTAGGTTACATATCCACAGGCTTCCTGTTGCCTGTCCAAAATATGCATTAAATGAATAGACTCTCAAAAAATGATAGAAGAGTGACAGAAGACTTTGTATGTGTCTGCTAGTAAATGTTGGGTGGTTAGACTGATTGTATTTAAATGTGAGTGATATGAAACAACCTTACATTTCTGCTTTGAGTCAGTTTTCTGGGCTGCCTGCAAGGTGCCTATAGAGGCATTGATGGCACGTCCTTGGATCCTTTGCATCTTTTCTTATGAAAGATGATCATCTGCTTGTTCAACTTTCCTATTCAGAGAGTACACTTTCATTTTTGATGACATCAAACCCTATATGGACTACCCTAAAGGCTGAGTGTTTTTCCCCTTGCTATTACTTCTGTTCACAAAAAACTGTGCCACATCCCATTAGGTTGGAGCATAATTTAGTTTGCTGACGATACAGCCTTGCTCTGCAATCTTCAAAATAATGAGCAGGAACATGCTTCTGTTGTGGATGAGTTTCTAAATGGTGCGAAGTGTCTCACCACCAGAGATGCCGACTCATTTTAGAAACAATTAACGTAGCAAAACATCCTGTCTGAACAATATCAATGGGCAGCCCGTAGCGTTGGCTGCAGAGCATCTTGAAGGTTGTTCTACTGAACAGGTTGAAGTTGGACCCATACATAGAAGTCATTCAGAAATAGGGAAGCTTTTTCTTAAATTGGTTTAGTCTGACATTGACTAAAATACTGACAATTCTCTGCAGGAAGGAAACCAGCACTTGCTTCCAGTAATCTGCTGCGTAGCCACTTAGATAACTTAGAGCACTCTACTTTGACTCTAGTCAAACAAAGCGAAAAATAATTCCAGCTCATTAAAAGCACCGGTTTCTTATTGCTTTTAAACAGTTATCCCTCGGCTAGAAGGGACTGCAACCCAGCTGATCAAAATACAGGACAAACCCATAATTTGCCCTGAAACCAAAATGGTTTATAAACATTAATTGAACACAGTTTTGAATTCTTACCCTTTTTTTTTGTATTTTTATGATTAGCACGTCTGAACAGTAAAGCCTTTTTTATGTGCATTTTATGAGAAGATCTTTGAACATGTCATGCATTTATAATAGAGTTTCTCTGTAATGGATAACCCTCAGTGCATTACTGGATTGTACACATGGAATCCATGAACTGCAGAGGAGGCTGTTGTTGTGTCTGCATGTTGGGATGCAGATGGCGTGTCGTAAGAAGGTGAAAAGGTAACTAATGAGACTCAAAGATTGCCAAACAGATATTTGCTGGCAAACAGACTCAAATTTACATTGAACCGAAATGAAAGGATCGAAAAGGTGACTCAAACGCACGGAAACAAAGCAGGAAAAGAAAACAAAGGAACAGCAGAGAAACGAAACAACCGCCAGCTGCGAAACGACGCCCGGAGACGCAGAAGGATCGCGTTGACAACCGCTGCATGTGATTGTGTTGCCTCCTGCAGTTTCTCTTTGGGTCTCTTGCTGCTGTGTAGGAGTGATCAGGAACCTTTTAGAAGCCTGTTCTCGGGAGCCCACCGTGTCCCAGTTTGTCTCTGTCACCTTTCAGTGCAAAGAGGATTTCATAATGCTCGGCACAGTTGATGTGTGGGCCCTCAAAAGTGACTAATCTGAGGGAACTTTTCTCTTCCCTGAGTAGACAAGTGGCATTATTACCAGTCACTTTTATTTACCAGCCATAATTACACAGAAGTGGGAGGAATGGCAGATTGTTGGACTGTAAATGTCTTCTTCTTCTTGTTTTTTTTTCCCCCTGCAAAAACTGGTTTTCAAGTCCAAAGGTCACCCTGAGAACAGACTCAATCTTCACCTCAAACAAACCATGACAACCGGCTGCATTTATCTGCTCTAGGGTCATATAGTTTATCCAACTAGACGTAGAATTTTTCACGGCTGTGAGCTATGAGTTGCTGATTGTTTCTGCCTGTTGATCTCTGACAGGCTGGGCCAGCTCACTGCCTTCTCCCCTCCCCACTCCTCCTCTATTTTTTTGCTTCCCCCCACCCCCCCATTTGTCTCACAGCTTCTATCCCGTCAGTTCTGGACTATCACCTCCCATGCCGTCCGGTTATTTCATCCTCGCTTCTGCATCTGCCACTCCGCCCTCTCCTCCCCCACCTTTCCCACTCGGCGTCCTTGTCCTTCAACAACTCGTCTCTGCTTTCGCAGCCCACACTGCGGACTTTGACTGACATGCAACGCTGCTGCGTGAAGAGCGTTCCGTCAGTGAGCTGAGGAGCCAAACAACACTGTATCTCGGAAGACCGTTAAAAATAAATTCATATAATCTGCTTTTAAGTTTTCTTCTGTGGTTTAAAGTCGCAACCATCAAGCTCTGCTTTGAAACAGATTTGTCTTTAGGAAGCTTTAATCTGTATGATTTTGGATTTTTTTTTTAATATAGGTTTTAAAATGTGTGCTCTTGTCTGACTCCTTGTTATCATTGTTTTCAGCAGTGTTATTTTGCCTGTCCCAAAAACACTAAATATTGTAGCTTTTCATAGGAGTGTTATGTAACCACACATTTATCTCTTTGCTGCTTGAAGCAGTATTACATTTCTAAGGAACCATTGACATGTAAATAAATTTTATTTATTTCTGTATCTCTTAGGTCTGGTGCATGTAATGCCAAATCGGTTTAGGCTTCTATATAGTCCCGAAAATATAGATTTTTTATTCTTTTTTTTTTTTACTTGGTAAAGTGTTTTCCATGACAGAAATAAAATTTTACATTTCCAGTTGTCATCTGAAAGACTCATCCATCGTCTCCATGCTTAATATTTACAACCTCACAGATGACCTGGTGCCCGTCTTCAGTGGGTAAGCTCCGGGTCAACAGTGCATCACAGGGCTAATACAGAAATAGTTAGGATTCAATTTATTTATCTATTTTTTTTGTCTCGATAAATGTCCAAAGATTCTTGGTAAAACTCACAAATAAATCAAGCCATTATCTTTGGAGTGAATCTATGTGTATTAAAAAAAATGTCCTGATTTTTTTTTTTTTACTGTGGTCATAGCACACATTGACACATGTTTAACAAATGAGCGTGCTACTGTAAGCGACTTTGAAGCCAGAGAACTAATTACCATAAAGCTTTGACACAGATGGTTCCCCTCAGCTCCTACGTGGAAGTGGGAGCTAAAACAGTTTGTAAACCGCAGTTGTCTGAAGACTTCAAACAAAAGAGGGAAGTATATGTTTCATCTGTTTCTGTTTAAAGGACAGTACTGGAAGCATCCAGGAGGTGTTAAACAGCTGATAAATGCTTGTTTGATCCCAAATTCTTATATCTAACATATGTTTTTATTATTATTATAATTATTTCAGTGCCATATTTGCAGTGCAGAGGTAAACAGACAAAAAATGAATGAAAGTTAACTTATCCTTTAAGATCTCCCTGGTCCTATTCCTCAGAGAACTCTGATTGGTTCAGATGTGTGTCATGAGTGATGTCATAAGTGAGGTGCATCCATACATTGCTATGGCAGGCCCCAAAAGTGAGCACACCTTCGACCTTTTCGAAGATATCTTATCATATCCTTTTATGGGACAACACTACATGACATTTTGATACAATTTAAAGTAGTCAGTGTGGAGCTTGTATAATAATATCTAAACCATTAGCAACAGAAGTGAGTACAGCCCTGTAGCAGAAGGGCTGAGATTGTGCCCAATAAGCCGTCTTCCCTCTCTGGTGTGATGTGACTTATTATGGTTAGAAGACCTCAGGTGAGATCGGGGAGCAAGTGTGTCATATGTGGTGTTATTGCTCTCAGACTGGTCACTGGAAGTTCAATACGGCAAAGAACTTTCTGAGCATCTGACCAGAAAAAAAAAACAGCATTGCTGCTCCACATGAAGCAGCGTTTGAGGATAATTGTGGAGTGTCTCGCAGGACATTTTTGAAACACGGAGGACAGTTTACTCGCATGGCTCAGTTCTACCTGAGGGTGTTGTAGTGAACGCTAATATTTGCATATTTTAAACTGTTAGATAAGAATTTTATCTACCATGTTTAGAGCTTCTGAAAAGGACAGTGGTATCTTATTCCATGAGGTTTGGCCGGTCCCTGTGCTCAGAAAAATATACCAAACCACCTCAGATAAGCTCATCCTCTAATTCCCTATGATAAAGTTTTATTAATATTTTTAATTAATAATTACTCCAGAAAGAAAATAAATAACTTCAATTGCAGTTATTTTAGTTTTTTATATATTCATCATGTTTGTCTATCTGTGGCTCACTTTGTGACGGCTCTGCTGCCTTCCTGGGCTTTTATTTTGGTGTGACATCCCACTAAAAACTTCCTGGTCACTCCTGCTCAGCAGTCTTAATGAGCCACTTAATATAAACACTAGCATTCATTAACTATTGCCTACAAATATTTAAAATATGACGCACTGTGACTGTCACACACATTACTAAATATTGCTCTGGATTCAAATCTCCTCTTTTTTTTTTTTTTACCTTATTCTGCTGCAGAAAAATCTCTCCCCAGCTGAAGTCCATGAACCTGCTGCTCTGCATGTCGCTGTAATTCAACGCAGTTTTTTTTTTTTCTTTTTTGCAACATTTGTCACACTCTGCAGCGCTGTGGTTTTCTAGATTTTTCTAAAATGGGGATCGATATATTTGCAAGGTTAGTAGAGGAGCGGTGAACGTGTTTGACGATTTGAAGATTTTCGTGGGACGATATTATTTCACGTTGATACCTTACATCGATGTGTTTTCACAAACACTGCATAAAGCTACAAAACTAAGATTAAGTTTTTTGGTTTAGGTGGCGTCAAGTGCGTGTGGAGGCAACCAGGCGAGGCGTACAAAGATGCCTACATTCAAGCATGGCGGTGGGAAGTTCATGGTTTGGGGCTGTACACGTGTTGTGGGGAGTTATAGTTCATTTATTGTGAAATATTTAACAAACGTTCTGTCTCATTACTCCTTCTGTTCCTATGTCACCTAACAAGGAAAGGTTTAGCAGGTTTTGATGTCAGACTGGGAAAAAATAAATAAATTTGTATTTGTTTTTCAAAGGTTGGTTTTAACTGTACCTCTGTTTTCATTCATTATGGAAAATCATAATAACCTTTCAAGAACTCCAACCATCTAATAAAACTTGCACCATAAGGATCATTTATGGCTGTAGGAAAAAAAAAAAAAAACATTTTCCAGGTTGTTTCACTGAATATTGCTTTCCTCTATCAACACAAAGGCAAATTAGATGTATAATGTATTTAATGAAAGCCAGAAGCTGTTATAATGGAGAAAATCATAGCAGCAGCTTGATGACTATTAAATGTCTGAGGGAGAAACATTTCTGTGAAAGTGTACCTCAGCCTGATATAAACGTCTATTTTTCTTTCTTTCTTTCTTTTCTTCATATGCTGTTATTGCTCTTTCCGTGTCCCTGCCTTTTCATAAGGACTAATAAATCTTTGTCTCGGTGCAAATGATATCTTAATGGATGCTATCTAAATAGATCTTACCCTTGCTCTTCAGATATTAGGTTTTTGTTAGATTACAGCTTTGTGTGATCTTCTCTTTTTATCTGGGTGATTTTATTGCAAATCTATCACGGATGGAGAAGTTCACACTCATCAGAGGCGGTGAGCAGAGTGACAGCAGACGAGCTTCCTTGACATAGCCCCGCGTTGACAGTGAAAGCCAATATCCTTGGTATTTGTCCAACACAGTTTCTCATTTCGAGGTCAAAATTGTGCCGTGTGACAGCGGGGCATTTATCAAGGCTTAGGAAAAGAGTGAGATAGGTGCACATTATTGGATCCCCCTCCCAGAGTAAAGCTGTCAGGCTAATGCACGGAAAAGAGGGGGGATGATTTTTGGTAATATCTCTGTCTCTTTAAAAAAAATAAAAACACAGCGCCTGAGTTACACACACGTTCCTTGAGACTTTATGAAGGCACAGACCAACGGTTTCCTCTGCATGAGCCAAAACATACATCTGATGCGTGTCATGGTGCCAGCTCTGTGTCCCTGATTTGATCTCTTTCTGACAGATTTCGACGCTTTCCAACACATAACGAGGTGAGTGGGTGCATTTGGGATGTTGTGAGTCTTTAAACAGATTAAATTACCTCTGTTGCTCAGGAAACCTTTTTATTTTTATTCCAAAAAAAGGAAACACAACGCGACACATGAATTGCATGAGGAGGCGATCCATAGATCCCAAGCCCTGAGGGGTACACAGGCACCTCGCTTTATGAAGATGTTTAAGAATTACTATGAAGATACATGCATGAAGTTTAGCTTTTAGCTAATCATCTGCCGTAATTTAGATGTTGTTGCAGAGCTTTTGTGGTCTCCTGGATGAATTGTCAATGGACTCTTGGAGTAGCTTTAGAGAAATGCCAATTGCTCTACTCCAGTTGGGGCAAAATGTGTGACTTTTCAAGGTCAGTAACCTGGATAATGATGGTATTCTACTTCATTTAGTCCGACTTGAGCCACGAGGTTGTTGCCCTCTTGACATCAGACAACCCAACACTTTGGCATGAGCGAGCCCCCCTACTGCGGCATCATCGTCTGCTAACACAACGATCGCATTTGCCCCATTGTGTGAATGAAGAGCCACATGCTAACACCGCTAACAAGCAGCACAGTTGAGGGTTGTGTCAATTTTCACTGCTAAGCCTTTAAGTTTTATCAAAACGGAAACTTTTAAGACTTGTCTTAAAGGTTGAAAGAGTGCTTACCCTGAGGAAACACGAAGTTGCTTCTGTAAAAGATGAGTGTGATAGCTACACCTCTGCCTCCCTTTATTTTCTTAGAACATGAAATGCTGTGCTTGGAAAGTATACATTCGAGATGTTTAAGATAAAATGGAGTCTGAAATATTGTTTCAACTCCTCGCCATGGTGCCGTCAGCTCACCTTCCATTTTGATTCGGTATTGTAGAGAAGAGATCCTTTTGCCTCCCTGGAGTTAACACGCAGCCAACATTCATTGTCAGCTTATGTAAGACAGTGGCCAGCGGGGGAGCAAAGCAGAGAAAAAAAACAAAAAAAAAACTGATAAAGCCCGGAGAATATGATTCCATGAGTGAGCGATGGTTGTGTTTGTGAGTGTAATTGGATGCGGGTGTGTTTGTGTACTGTTCTGCCTGTACGTAAAATCCCAGGCCTCTGCGTCCTTCCTTTCACGCTATCAGGGTCTTCATTTTTCCTTCCCTGTTTTCCAGTCGGAATAAGATAAGTGGATCAAACTTTTTTTTTGGAGCCAAGGTAGAGGCCAGACAAGAGTTTGCTCTCCATCTTTTCTGGAGGCTATTCCTTTATCTCTAATTATGCAATAAAAAGAAGAAGAAGAAAAAGCTGATTTGCCAAATCCAGGCGAATAATATCTTTTGAATCTTGGCTGTATATTGGAAATGTCTGACCATTTATTCACTCTCTAGCTCAGTGCAGCCTCTCTTTGGCATCTGTTCGGTCAGTCTGTTCAGCCGTGGTTTTTTGAAAGCTATTTTCCACCTGTGAGTGGCTTTGAACTCTGAGAGCTGTTGAGTTTTGTGTGATCGTGATGATGTCTGTGCAGTTGGGATCATTAAGAAAATGTGGGCTGGTATAAAAGCCATATGTTGTTGTGCTTGTGTTCCAGCCTACTGTACCATATTATAACTTGTTTTACAGCAGAGGTATCATAACAAAATTGCTTTTAGCACCTGTACCACCAATGTTTACATTGTCAAGTAAAAGTATCTTACATATTCAATGTGTTTTTCATGAAACTATAACTGTGAAGAATGTACTAAAGATATACAGCATGCAGTGCATTTAATCTTTGCTTTCTTTGCTACACTGAAACGGTTCAGATCAAACAAATGTTATCAAATGCACCATAACCGCATATGTAGGTTTAATTTAACTTGCCCAAGCTTCGTTGCGTCTACGAGATCTAGTTGATTTGAACCATGAATTCTGCTCTTTTGCACAAATACTGATGGGAACCACTGCCATAATCCAACTGTATTTGCACCAGGAAGCAAGTTGTGTCATATTTGGCGTTGTTAGTTTCTCTCTCAAATTCCCATTTAACATATCCAATCATCAGATAACTATTATTAATAAGAGAAGATGTCACACTCAGCTGTGAGTTACTGTCAACACCAATTTAGCAACAAGAATACATAGTTGCTACTTTCATGCAAAGGCTATTTACTACTGCATAGCCATGGAAGCCACACACATTACTATGAGCTAATGTATAACTGTTATCACTATCAAAGTCTGCCAGCTAAGAACTGACAGAAGCGGTCACCCACATTTAAGTGAAGCCAGTGGATATCATCAGTTCGTGACAACCTGCTTAAGCTAACTTTCTTTTTTTTCCTATTATAGCTTCCTGTGTTTTGAATCGACTCCTTGGTAAATTGGTTTGCGTTGCACCTCAGAAAGTGCTTTGTGCATGCGTTCATTTGTAGTTGGAGAAAGCAATTGATGCTGCTCAAACGGGAAGGTGGCTCCATCACAATTTATTCATGCAGAAAATAAAATTAAAAAAAAAAGCAGCTGCCATCTGTCAGGGCACTATTACAAAGTATTTGATCATAGAGTTTGTGTGGCAGCTGAGCTCATGGGCCTGAAGAGGCAAGCAAATGGAATTGGAATTGGAGTTGTCTCCAAGTTCATAAAAGCACTAAGAAAACTAATTTTCACAGAGCAATAGTGGCTTAAAGTGATTTACCTGTACTGAACTGCCATGGCACAGACCGTTTGATGAATCTGCTGTCAGTTTGCCACCTTACTGTCAAAGTTAGTTTTGTCGTTAAACAGCTATTAATGCCTAAAAACATAATGTGCAATTGTTGTACCGATAATTTGTGGTTTTTGGGGGGGTTTTTTCGTAGACTTTTGAACTGGTTTACATTCTGTTTGGATAAGTCGGTAACACTTTATTTAAAGGGGTGTGCAAAAGACTGACATTACAAAGTCATAAAAATAGCCCCCGTCATAAATATGAAGGAGTCTTCATGAACATACATGACTGTTGTGATGAAGTGTCATTCAGTAAATAATGACACTTAATGCAAAGTTGACTCGTTTAATTGACTTTTAATGTTAGCTTTAATTAAACTTTGCACAAAAATGTTATGTCTTTACCAAATAATGCTAAGTTGACACTTTTAATGCAGCTTAAAATGCAAATTTGCATTAACAGTATTATTATTTACCAAATGACACTTCATGGCAACAGTTATAAACGTTCATGAAGACTCCTTCATGTTCATAGCAGGTGTTGTGGATAGGTGAGGCGGGGGATCAAGTGGTGTTATCACCTGTTGCTCACCTGGTGATTTTAATGAGTGGGTGATGGGGAAGTTTACTTTTTGCTCACCGCTTTAAGCTGGAGTGTTTTTTGTCTTTGATCACTGTTTTTGAATCTGTGGATCCGATTTTAATGCTGCTTTGAACACTGTTCTGCATTGGATATTGACAATATTGACAAGAATAAAACCGTCTTAACTGCATCCTGGATTTGCGTTTTGATCAGCTGCCGCGTCAACAAGGATTCCCCTATTCAGCTGCTAGGCGACTTTGTTTGACAGTCGCTAATAGCAGGTGTTATGTTTATGACAGTATAATGTCAGTCTTATGTAAAGTGTTACCAATAAGTATCAGGTTACCACAGCAACAAACAATTTTGCTTTGTCGAAATCAAGTGCTATTATAGATTCAAATATTTTAAGTCTACCAAATCAGGACTGAGGAACGTGCAGATGAAAAGATGACTTTATGCTTTTCCCACATACTGAACATCACAACAAGTTGCTTTAAATTATTTCTGAATTCAACAATCTCTTTTTTTCTTCCACATGCCACCGTTTGGCACATTTTCGTCTGTTCAAAAGTGAATGTGCATGTGACACACATGCTGTGAAGCATTTAATACTCCCTGAGTAAGTCCCTGTGCAAGATACCGACCTCATATGATACCATTCTGCAAGTCTTCCACCACTTGCTTGTACAAAATGACAGTATTAATTGCTTTACTATGAAAGTAGACAGGGCATTTAATAATCTTTATTAAGGTCTGCTTATATGTATTAGTTCACGTCTCTCATTAATCTAAACTGCCAGTTTACTTTCCACACTTAAGATTCAGGCGCACTTAGATATTGAAACGTTTGCTTCCAGGAAAAAAACTAATTGTGCCAGAGACTATTTCACATGTACAGTGATAACCCTGCATGGCAGATGAAGCGACTATACACTATATGCTTCCGAACTGGTCACTGTTGTCAACTGTTGACATGAAATTGCCCCAAACATCTTACATGTGATTTGTAGACAATCTGACCATGTGTCGACCATATCGATTTTAATCATTTGAGATGCACCATTGACAGCACCAACGTATGCCACCAGAAGGACGGGCCCAGAGCGGACAAAGAAGTGGGCATCTAAATTATTGAATCAGGAAGGAGGTGGCAAATTGAAAACTGGGACACTTGGAAATCAAGGCAACTTCTTTTGAAGTGTTTCAATGTCCTGGATGATTGGAAATCACCACTGTGCAGCTGTTCACATGTAGCATTCTTCCAAACTGCAGTATCTACACTCCCACACTGGTCTGAACATACTGTATACTAAAATAGGTTCATTGGATTATTCCGTCTGGCAGCTTAGGTTGGTGGTTTACTGTGTTTGTGACTGAGTTGACTAATGAAAACTTGTTAATGTCTTATCTGACAATACAGTTGCATAAAAATTGAAGAAACCTTGATCACTTTGATATAGTATGAAACATATGGTACAGTTAGCATATTATTTACAATAAGAGTGAACTACAGATCAATTTCATTGATTATGTTGGTCTTTTTTGGGAAGTGGAAGGGGCAATACATCGTCAACTCAATCTTGGCATATCTTTAAATTTTTTGTGGTTTATGAAATGTGTTTCTTCTTTATAAATATTCCCAAAAATATTATCTCATTCTCATGATTTCATTATTTTATATTGTGTCATCTCAAGAACTGAATTTATCATTGCACTCTTAGTTACCATAAATGTTGTCTCTTCATGCCAAAACAGACAACGTTGGAAAATAGTATCACAATAAAACACCAAGAACTCCAATTTGCCCTTTTTGTCAGAAAAGTTTCTTTGATTAGTTTTACCAAATATTGAATTATTTAATTTTAATTATTTTTTTATTAACAAACTAGGCTGGGTTTGTTGTTGTTTGCAGTAATTAGCAGATGGAATCTAAGCAAATTCTTCTTCAATGCGGTCTGTCCACTGCTGCAAGGTCTCTAAATGTCATGAGCACTCACTGCGAAATTGCAATTAAGAACATAATAAATAAGTGATCGAGAAACACTTTGTCTGCTGAGCCTGCATGGACTGAGAGACATCCAACTAATTAAGATTTTATGATCAATTAGAAGCATTCATGGTGAGGCAGAGGAATCGTTTGGCATGAAGTGACACAGGGAAGTAACGAAGTGGAAAAAGTCGCCCTTTTTTTTCGAATCCAAATATCCAGCACAAGACATGGTGCGCTTATGAGGAGATACTCCTCACTCATCCTCAGACAAACTTGCGTAGTTCTTACCTCGAAACAGGTTGGCGTGGGAAAGGGCTGTGAAGTTCATCTGGCAGATTTAAACTGGCTAAAAAAAAAAAAAAATTCACCGCTGTGCCTTTTCTCTGCCTTTCACACGGAGCAAAGAAAGCGGAGCTGGATTTACTGTCTGTTCACAGAGGGGCAGAGTGAGAGCGGGGCGAAAAAGAAAAAAAAAAGGGATGGAGGAAGCAAAGAGAGTGAGTCCTCAGAGGCTGCAGTCTGTAATGCGTTTCAGGTTGAAACTAGATCAGACAATTAGAGAAGAAACGGCTGACTTGGTAAACAGTGGTCCTCCGTGGACCCATCTCAGATGGAAACTAATTCGCCTCTGTGTGTCAGAGAGGAAGTGTTTTCTGTTGCTGTTATTAGCGGCAGCAGTTTTGATCCCTTCAAACTCCTGCTTGATTGTTTGAATCATTAAAAAAAAAGAAAATGAAAATTTAGATCCCACTGTCTTCCTAAGGGAGTCGGGCGCCATCTGACTGTCTTTCTCTACTTTTGGCGCTCATCTCCTCAGTTGTAGAGTCCAAATATAAATCAGAAGTGCCTCCTCTCATCCACTTTTGATATCATAAAGAGGGAGATTAGACACAAAAACACAACAGATGTAGGAAGGCAGTAAGAATTTGAGAAGTGAGGGGGGGAAAAGAGAGAGAGAAGGGTAAATTAGGCAGAGAATGGGAGTTTACTGTAATGAGCGTGACAGATTGGCCTCTAAACACACTAATTGTAAAAAGGCATATTCCCTTTTAAAAATAGATGAGGAGTAATGAGGCAGGGACACAGAGGACAATGCATGAAGTAATGACGTGTGTGAGGCAAGTATCCGTCAGCGGGCGCTTTGCCATAACCCAACACGGTAGCTAAGGACAGAGAATTGCTTGTGAGGTCCAAGGTTCAGCACTCGAGGACTTTGGGTCATTTGGCCACTTTTTGTGTTCCTTCTGTAAGAATAGGTGATAAGTGAACAGAAAGAGGAGTGAAGAGGATTAGAGGGGAGAAAGGATTGTATCGAGGATAAGTGGGAGGACAATTGGTTATAAGAAGGGGTGCAGGATGTCCCTTTTGGCTTGTTGTTTGGATGGAGGGTTACTGACACATTCAAAATGTCTTCTCATAGCTTTGACAGAATCTTCCTGCAACCGGCAGAAATTCCCTGGAATCGCACCACTGAAACGGGAGTTAAAAACCAAAGAATTCAACTGCTTTTAGTTATGAAAGCAACAATTACTTTGCAGTTGCTAATATTATATTTACACAGGCCTCAATTGATTGTTTTTTAGATTCTAATATGTATAGACATGGACATGGAGAGCAAAACAAAATGGTACTTGCATATTTTTCCTGTGAGGGTTGAGAGTCTGATGGAAATGATTTGCAAGTAGCATATTTAAAACACATAAAGGTGAATGTTAAAATAATTATGTTTTGTTATCATTCTTACATTAGTAGTTTTACTAGTTTGTTTTTCATTTAAAGGCTTAGTGTTCTAATTTGTTAAAACTGTGTGAAAGACAAAACTTGCTTTTTCCCTTAACCTTGGACATGTTTTCTGCAGCTGTTTTCCTATCTACTGGAATACTCCTGACTTGTTTAACTACCTGTGTGTAGGATGTTAGTTTCTGGGTTTCCTTCTTCCTTGTTATCAGAATAGACCCCCTTCTTTCCTTAGCCCTCCTTGTCTCCCACATTCCATTCACTCCTGCTTTGTTTTTTGTTAATAAAAGACAAGCTCTGTTGCAGAGTTTCAGAACACATGGTAAACACCTTGGAGAAGTGGTTTGCTATGTTTTCTCCTTTTGCAAAAGACTTGATTTGAAAACTGAAACATTGTCTGTGGTTCTCTTTTTATTTAGGTTGAGAAAAATACCTATCAGTGAAAAAAATGATCTCTTACCAAGGAGACAGATGTAGAGATGCCTTTAAAGTCATGCTGACTTTAAATGTCATAAAAAGTACAGCTTAGCAAAATACGGAATAAACACCTGTTTAATTTAGTGGACGTTTTTTGAAGTAAAAAAAAAAAAAAGATAACTTAGTAATCAGTAATCACCTCTAAACATTCAAGTAACACTGAAAGTTCAACAAGGTTATATTAATTGGTTAATTTGCTGGACTGGTATTAAGCATTGACTTAAAACCACTAATTGGCTGCACTTCTTAGTCCACATTAGGACTTTACAATTAGCCTACACACGGCTTACTGACTTGTGAAGTCTCGTGAGCCGTGTGTAGGAGAGCCTGGTAGAATGCCAAAACAGGTCAGGGAGGAGCGCTCTGCTTACTCAGTTGGAGAACACAATGTTCACTCCAGAAATTTTATTCATTTAGGGTTTTTTCCCCCTTGGCATCTCACTAAAGTCGTAAATAAAATGCTTAATAAGTACAACCTGGTTTACAAGAAGGCAACTTTAAACAAAGTACCTTCCCGTTTCAGTAAGAGAGAAAATGGGAATGTAACAATGGATGAAAAGGTGTGGTTGGGATTAAAAAGAGGCAGAGATTTGTCAGGAGATTAAAGATGTTTCAAGTAGACCATCATTGGTGATTGCATTAGAGGAGGCGGTGGTTCAGTGGGGAAACATTGTCATGTTGCAACAGAAATGCTGTGAGATTGATTCCGGTAAACCTTTTCCACAGGCTGATGTGTCCCTGGTCAAATTACTTAACCTCAGCTTGCCTGTTTGTCGATCTGGGTATCGGTGGAGTCATTTGGGCACATTTATCAGAGTAGATGGGTAAATGACTATAGTGGCCTAGATAAATTAAGCTCATGATCAGTTCTTGTGGTGGTCAGATTCATGACTCCCTAGCAAGTATCTTCGCCAGATGATACTGACAAATTCACACCATATCAAAGTTGTCATTTCCGATCGGTATAGACAGTGAACCTTCCATATACAAGGAAGTTTGAGGAACTGCAATCACTCCCTATAAAAACACTAGCTGCTTACTTTAATTGTTTAAACATCACATATCACTTAATTAGCTTAATATGCGCCGTGGGAACCAGTTATCATTTTAAATGTTACCTTGAGGATGTCTCTGTAATAAACAAAACATGTTTTGGACATTGTTATCCAAATTTACCAAGAAAAAGTAAATTTCGCCGTCATGACATTAAAACATAACAAATTTAAAGCCTTTTTTTTTAACAAAACAAACAAAACTTAGTTTGAATTAAGTGACACTAACCAAGATACCATGTCTTTCCTCAGGCTTTTTGCTTATAATAACATCTCTCTAAATCCAATATGTACAGGGGAACGCTGCCCATTGGCAGTTCTGTGTAAGTGGATTCACGTTTTTGCATTTCTCTGCAGAACGTGACTTCAAATTATATGTGAAGAACTCAATTCGTTTTCGATATATATATATATTTTTTGTAGAGCATATCTAAGATATTTTAAATAAAATGTAACTTGGGAAGCTAAAATATCAAGTCACAATGCCACTTGATACACTGTTGTCTGGTGTTTGCAAGTTTTTGGGGGTTTTTTACGTTAGTGCTAAGATGGTTTCCACTGTGTGTTAATGCATATTGAGATATGTTTAAATTTTTAGCTATTAAAACAGGCAGCTATAAGCGTTTTTTGTTCTTTTCAGGATGTTACAAGTACTCCCAGATTTTAGCTATTTGTGGTCCCTATCCCCTGTGGATGCCACTGCAATATTTCACAGATTCTTTATTCATTTCCTTTATCTGTTTCATGCTCTGTCTTATTGTAGAGCAATGTGGCCCTACAGTTGTGATTTCATACACAACTGAATGGTTTTATGCAAAAATGTTTCTCATTTTCAGATTTTTTTTTTATCTCTCATATACTGTCCAGAATAAAACTGGAGAAAAAAAAAAGAAAAGAGAGTGGATTTCAGGCACAGTGAATAAGCTCTGATCCTGGCTTGTCAGGATTTGTTAAAAATCAAACATGGATGAGACACAACTGGCTAAGTTGTCAGATCTGTAATTTGCTGGCATTAATGTTTAATGACAGCGTCTTCATCTAAATTCATATGGCACTTCTATCCTTTCACCCTCAACTTTAGAACCATTAGTAATGAAGCCTCTAATCGTCTTTTTTGTTTGTTTGTTTTTACTTCAACATGTACTAGACATAAGCCCAGCATAGTAAGAGGTGAGTAAACTGTCCAGTAAAAGCTGTGTTACTGGAGTAATACTTGGCTGCCGTGACATGCAAGCAGTTTGTTCCGTTTTCCACACACCCACAGAGTTATAGCCCTTCTGCCCGTTGAGACGGCATTACCTCTGCTGTAAGGGAGGAAAGGGCTTAATGAGGTGTCAGCCTGGAAGCGGCGGGTGTCACAAGTTATGTCGTGCTGCATCATCGCAAGACCCATATGGTCTCCCTTCGTGTCACTTCTCGTGTGTTTGTGCTTCGCCATTTCCTGGGAATGATGAGGCAACTGAAGGGCTGCTGGTTGCTCTGATCAGAAATGTGCTTTTCCACAATTTGAGCGATGTGGGTTGATTCATATTTGATGTTTATTTGACTTTGCATCCGCAAGGCCTTAGTTGACATATTTGTGCCATATATCATGCAATGTTTCTGTGAAATACCGTTTTAGATTGAGTAAAGCATAGACCTGTATTATATTTTGAGTTGGCAGTTCTTTCAGCCTGCGTAACACGTTTGGTGTTGATCTTTGAGTAAAAGCAGTCATTTAGTATGGTACCTGGTGATTGTGGGGGGAGAAAACAGTTGTATAACATCAGGTTGCAAGGTTACCTGGTAGTTTGCTCCATCCTTTAAACTGAGATGTGAAAAGCAGAGAAAAGCCAAACACAAAACAACTTCCACAGGTCATAAATTGTGATGGCTAAGTGAGGGTCAATCTCCTTGACCTCTGTAGATTGGGGGATTTTTTTTTTTCCATTTACAGTGGTCAAGAGAGATAAAACGTTATCAAAGAAAGGAAGGAAAAAATCTTGATTCATTGGTGAACATGTTGTTGCATTCCATATTGAATGTGAAAAACAAAAGTAGGTCAGTATTTTTCAGTCTTCACTCAGAAGGTTCTGGGGCTGACCCAAAGTCTAATCAGGAGGTATTGCTGACCGCAACTATCAGTGACTAGCTCCACCCAAATGATGGAGATCCTCATTCAGTCTCTGTCTGTCATCTGTCTGGTCGTCTGTCTCTCATAACAATAGTTGAGGTCAGAAAGTATCAATATGGGCAAGTTGAGAGCTTTGATTCCTGGCACAATACAGACGGGAACAAAACTGATATTGCTGCAAGCAAATGAAAAGATTTGCCACTGACTGATTTCCACTGACTTCAGGAGTTCTAAAGTAGTCTATCCATCAGTGAACCATGATATCAAGACAGAACAGAGAGCAACCTCCATGTATTTTAAGAAGGAAGTTTAAATAAACAGTAAAAAATAAGAAGTGGTTCAGCAGGAACTGCTTTAAAACCACAACAGCTTTTAGTCTGTTTCTGAGTCCATTAGAACTGATCCGACCGTTCAGTGATGCGACCCTGATATTACTGTCTGAAGAGAAAACAAGACTCTTTTTTTTTTTTTTACCTTCCTGCCAACAGGACTAAAGTTCTGTCACTGTAAACCTGCCAGCCAGTGGCATAAATCTTATGCCAGCACCAGTTAGTTGACCTGCTATCGAACTACCTAATTAACCCAAATTAGCTGACTGTATCTTATGAAATGAATAATTTTTTTCAGCTGTTGTGCTTCTTGTCTATGTTAAAGTTATGATAGAAGCCGGCCAAAGCAAAATAAAAAAGCCCAACTTTTTCATCCGTCATCATTAGATAATTTCGTGCAGAAGACAAGAATAGAAGGATACAGGGAGTATTAAAAGAATGACAAAATAAATGCTTTTAAAATTTTTCTCTTGCCAACTTGTATCTACAGAGCTATCTCTCAAACATGAATCGTATGAATATTTTAGGACTGTCGAGGAAAGCTAAGTACCCAGAGAAAATCCATGAATTCCCAGAGATGGCACGCAAGCTGCCATGGGGAGGTATTTGAATCTTTGCAGATTTTTTGTGCTTCTATTTTGTGTAGCACTTAAATAATGCAGATCATCAATGAAGCTGTAACATTATGCAAAAAAGAGACCGAGTAAAAACAGAATGCAATTTTTAAGGGATAACTTTATCTGTTAAAAGGGAAAGAAAAAAAAAAAAAACGTATCCAAAACGAGCTGATTTGTTTGGAAGTGGAATTACTAATTAAACAGAACAGAGCATTTCACAATTTCATATTGAAAGTCTCGCAAAATAAAAGCATATACAGAAGAAGTATTTATTTGGGCAAATGTGTTTTCATGAAACAGATCTTTGCTGTCGGAAAATGAAACGGTATTCCAGATGTATTTAGAAAGAAACGAGCTGTTTGTTTGTTCCTTCAATTCAGAAAATTGAAAATTGCATGTGCACTGACTGGTGGCACTTTTTGAATTTCGTTGTTCTTGTGACAATGACAATAAAGATTTTATCTGTCTATTTTATCTATCTATCTATCTAAAAAGAATATAGAGGCCACACAACCCCCACACCATCAGGAGTGTCAGTTATAGGACATATTTACAGAAACGTCCACTCTTTTTTTTTCTTTTATAGAAACAATGAAAAAATCTCAGAGAGAAGAGAAGGTAAAGAGAAGAATATAGGGTGAAAACAAAAACTGAATTAAAAAACAACCAATTTGCTGTAACAATTAGACAAAGGGGAAAAAACACCTAAAACAAATTATAGCTTAGTTTTACTTATTGGCAGCATATATTTTTAACTTTGTGAGAAATCAACATCATTGGAATTGCTGACAAATCTGATATTTTAATGGAAAGAATCTCATTAGACTTTGTGTGACAAACTGTTTTGTTTTTACTTCTGTCCAACAATTTATTCTTTATTTTTAAAATGAGACTTAATGAAATCACACCTGCTGTTTTCCAAAAGGTTTACCAGCAAATTCAAGTCTAAACCTTGGAATTAGACACTTGGGATTTTGGCAAAATGGAGCACAGGGGAGAAACCCTCTAGACATTGTCGGTGTGTGTGTGTGTGACCAGCAGATTCACATCTATCAAACCAATTTAAAACCTACGCTATTACCCAACGTCTTAATGGCCCATTCAGATTAAAGCTACAGTTAACAAGGCAGTTAGCCACTTCGGGGCTATTGATCTGAGGAGACAATTATCTTCTTTAAACTGAGGGGGTCAAGAAATGGTTAGCAAAGACGGTAACACTGAACTGTCCTGTAATTTGGACATATGCTTCATGTGAATACTGAAAGCTAAAGCTCAAGAAGGCAGCACTTCTTTTTGTGAGGAAGATGCCAAGAGACGAGAGAAGAACAGAGCAACGACCTTTCACCTCTGCACCCACAAAACGGTAGCCTACCGTCACACAATAATCAAAAATCACAGCAAATAAACTTACCAGTCTATGTTCTCGCGGCGTTTCATCAGCATGCGTTAGCAGCTTAGCAAGCAGACGAGTTAAATTTCCTTCGTTGTGGTTCATGCATGTACCTCTGCACCCCTGCATGTGTTCAAACAACCACATTAGGATTCCTCTCATCGCTCCTTTCTCTGTCCTTGTGTGAACCCAGCTGGTGTTCGTCTGTTTGTTACGTTCATTGTGAGAAGCTGTAATTCTGTTGTATTTACCTCTGGGCTGAGCGGTACTGTCGCTCCTCAGCTAAGACGAGTGTTTGGGAAATTTCCGTGTCGCATTTTTGCCTTTAATTTTTCAAAACAGTGCAATAGCTGCTCAAATGTTAAAAAGTCTGCCTTCAAAATGACTGAAAACATTGGCATGAAGATGTGAACAGTGGATAAAGCGTTTGGGCCTTTTAGTATCACCAGGTGGAGTTAGCAAAACTGCTGGTTCCTATCTAAATTGGAATTG
This sequence comes from Brachyrhaphis roseni, assembly GCA_903066815.1. Taxonomy (NCBI): domain Eukaryota; kingdom Metazoa; phylum Chordata; class Actinopteri; order Cyprinodontiformes; family Poeciliidae; genus Brachyrhaphis; species Brachyrhaphis roseni. The sequence continues at coordinate 58,183 of CAEFZY010005755.1, read as the reverse complement.
GCAATAAGGCATCTATTTGCAGTTCTAATGAGATAAATAGTATAATTGTATGTTATTTTATGAAATTAGCTTAAAAGCGACCCTGGTTAAACATAGAAAATGCTTATTTGAAAAAAATAAATCCCTATTAGATCCTTTTCTGTGAGATTGAACTGTGGAAGCTGAGTCCTAGAATAACTTCACCCACATATCGACAAAAATAGATACCTCTCAGATCCTTAATGCAACTAAAATCAGCCAGACATTAAAAGAAAGGCCATCTGCTTTGCTGCGGTTAGGCAACACAATGCAAGTCAATTTGATTTTAATGCTTATGTTAGGTTTTCTTTTTCTTCTTCAAGGTTTTCCCTGGGGCGGCGAGGTGCACTGGTGGGCCAAGGTTCAGGGTTTTCCATCAGCTTCCCAGGGTACAGAAAAATGCTGCTGGCACAAGCAGGATGTGTTTACGTTCATAAAACAAAAAAAAAAAAAACAATACTCCATAATGGAAGCAGATTGGGAAGGGAAAATGGGACCTGATTGTGGTCACTAAATTATGTTTGCTTGTGTTTTCCATCTGGTCACGCCATCTCGGAGGGAGCTATTTCTGAGACGTGTCGGCCAAGGTGTGAGCTGGACCACCCGCCGAGCCTCTGCTGGCGCTCCAAAACGCTCTGCCTTATTTTCTACACTGCTGACTTGAGTCCCATTCAGATGGGATTAACGCTGCAGAGGAGGCAGGGAATAGCATATTCACTTTCGTCTGCAGTATTTTAAGTTGTAATTTTTGATGGCAAGAAATATAGACTAAATTCATTCAACTGGAGAGCGCCCCAAAAAAAAAATAAATAAATAAATAAAAACCACAATAAAAAGGACGGAGGAGCAGAAACGGGTCTCAAATGAAAGCTCGTACATAGACATGTTACATCTCTTACATTGTCTCACAAAATCACATTATGACTCAAGAACATGCATTTGAATCATAGTTACTTCTTTTCCATCCAGATTTCTAAGATGTTGTAACAACTACAGGTCATATTACTGGTGATACCTGAGGCATGATCTATGCTGAAAGAGCAATTAGTAAAGCATATTACATTTTAACTAAAAAGATCAAGCTGAAACTGGAGTTTCTTTAATGTTAGGTAATCTTAAAGAAAACACTCTGGGGGGATGTAAGGCATCTTCAGTTAAACAGCAACCTGAAAGCCCAAAGCAGTTTGAGTTACCCGGCGTGAATGGAGTAAAAACAAGTTAAGGCAGGTGGTAACTTTTGCACAGGAGAAGAAAAAGCGAGAATGTGACGAGCCACACTGCTGGCTTTGCTACCAAGTGTCCCAGAGCAGCTTGCGTTATGTAGATTGTGTGAAAAAAAAATACAAAATAAAATACCATCTGCTAAAAGTTGGTATTTATAACCCAGAAAAGGAAAAATGAAAACTGCAACTTTTTAAATAATCAATTAATTTATTTAACCACATTACCAATAGATGACTGATGTTTAAGCAAGTTTAAACTGACTGTCATGCTGTTGTATGTGTAACCAACACATATAATGTGTTATTCCATTTTTGAAACATATGGATTGTTCATTTTTTGTGCTCTTTGTGGCAATTCGTATCATCAGATCAACCTTTCATTTCCACTTTTAAGCATGTAAAGAAAATGAATTGATGAACAAAAAGCAAAACTCACACTCCAGCAAATAAGTAAAGCCAAACACATGAAGACCTTTGGCATGAGCTGTTTTTCCTCTGAGCATTTCTTTTTGCCTTTTCTGTCCTCCACTCTCACTGTCCAAATCCATACAGGCTGGGTTGAATGGCAACTCTAAATTGACTACAGAAGTGTGAGTAAATGTGGGTGTCATGTATCTCTCTGTCGGTAGCCTGATGGACTGGTGACCTTGGTGTGCCCCCCACACCCTCCGCCTTTCAGCTGAGACTCTTTCTAAAGGAATATCTGTAAAGGCGCCTGGGGAATTGCATAATTTAAAAAGCTTTGGATGAACCAGGGTAGGTGGGAGAAAACATCTACAGAAGTGAAGATCATAGCTAAAACTCACTATTCAATAGCTGTAATTTTATTGAGTCATGCATTGTGCAGCGGAAACTATTATGTAACAGCAAGGTCTCAGGAAAGGCTTCTGAAAAGCACTGTTGGTTTAAAAAAAATAATAAATAAAGCTTAACAAACTGCAAGTTAAAACACAATAGTAACTCTCACCTCATTTTACCCTGAACTTTAGAAATCCTGGAAGCAAAATAAAATCATGTCACATGGTCTGACCAAATGAACTTGAAATTTCTTTTTTGTAAATGATGAAAAACAGATTCTTGAGGATTTAGACCTAATGAATTACCTACTTTATCAGTCCAACATAAGTGTGAAATTCCTGCATTTATGATGCAACAGGGTGGCAACAATGGAACTGAACTAGTTGACTCTTGAAGGCGAAATAGAGATTTTTATAGCTCCAGTCAGGTGGGGGAATCTGTCCATCACCTCAGTGAATAGACAGCGGACTGTCCCATATATTAGTGTGTATAAAATAAAACCTATAACACCAACGAGGAATCTAAAATATTGTTTACTTTCTTTTAATTTCATGTGAACTCCATAGTTTGTTCAGAATATTTAGTCTATGATTTTGGATGGCTCTACAATGTTGCTTCTCTTTTATCCCACACAAACAAATTACAAAAACTACGAGAAAAGTCTTGTTCTATAATAAATCAATCTTCAATACAGAAAAAAGAAGAGTGGAAGTTAAAGTGCAGATGCAACCCCAAGTCCAGATAATTTAAGAACAATACCTGCACTGCTGAGATAAGGACGTAAAACACTACTTAGCCTGCTAGCAGCTTTGAACATTCACATGACTTTAAATTAGGACATGTATGGAGTGATATATATATATATATTTATTTTATTTTATTTTTTTCTTATTCGCTCACACAGGGCCAGTGCGGCATTTGACAATGAAAACATGCTGCAAGTGGCACTGAAACATTTTCCGTCTTTGTGTTCCATCCATCTTCCGCGTCCTCACTGGCTTGCTTTCCCACCATTTGTCCCCTGAAGGCAGGAATATTGGAGGAGTCTTTAATCATCTTCACAGCCCACTCCATAATCCCTGCTACGAGACTAATCTATGGTGGGCCACTATGGAGACCAACCTCACCAAGGAAAACAAAAAAGAACAGAAACGAACAGCGAAATTCAGCCGTGGTACGAACGTTTAATGTGGCAAACACAGAGACTTTGATTACAAGAAAAAGGAAGTGAGTACATTCAAAAAGAATTCAAATTTGCAAGTCTAAATTGCATCAAAGATTATTTCTGATGTTTGATATCAAATATCAGACATACAGGATCATCTGAATAAATGACAATAAGGTTGAAAAGTTTATTTCAGTAACTTAATTCACAGAGATAGAGTTGATATTTTCAAGCCTTTGTTTTTCTTAATGATTCGACGTTAATATATTCAATACCTATTTAAATTTGATTTTAAAATGGTACTATTAAGCTGTTATTAATATTTTATTAATTAAACAAACCACATTGTAAGGGATATTCATATTTACTGAGAGTAAAATATATACCTAGTATCCATATCTAATATTTTACCCAGTTTTTGGCAAACTTTCAGCTAATTAAAAAACAGTGGAATCTTAAGGCTGCTTTCTCTCAAATGTTAAAATGTTCTAATGAAAACCTTGTGTGTTCCTACAAAGGTTGGATTCTTCACCTAGACACTAGATCAACAGATTGCCTCGGTTTGTTTCAGGCCTAAGCCATTTATTATTCTTATTCAAGTAAATTGACAAAACTAACATTGAAATCGTCCTTGGACATCTAGCAAAAGATTACTTTATATACAGTCCAAACATAAGATTAGACCTACTTTTAGCTGAAGCAGAAGGAAAACTTTCAAATATAGTACCAAGGAAATCAAGTCATTAACTCTGCTGTAGTCTATCATCTTATCTCGATGAGCTGTAAGTATTTGGGTGTGATTTGATTCATATCCTCTGGCTTTCTTCTTTTTTTTTTTTTTTTAAGACATATTTTAAACCTAAACAGATGGGTCCAATAGACTTACAAACAGAAATCCAGTCACAGTGAGGATAGCTAAATTGCTCGGACTACAAGCAGTCTAAACCTAATGACAACACACACTGAAAGGTTGCGGCGCGGCTCGTCAATTAACGGATATTGCAGAAGTGGGCCGATACAGGAAAGATTAATGGACTTCACCCGAGGGCAGATTTATCCAGAAGCTTTGCCATCGCTCCAAGGTGCGGTGCCTTTAAAAGGAAAAAAAAAAAAAAGTTTGTTTTTTGTCGTGCCTCTGAGGAAACTATTCTGCTCTGCCAGTTAAATGAATCGTTGTAGCTCTAAACAAAGAAGCGTAGATTTAAGGTTTTGTATTGTCTCAACTTACAGTATTGATTCCAAGCAGTAGGGTTAATTTGCCTGAGATGTTAGTTTAACATATCAATGCTGCTTTATTTACTGTATTTACTTTTAAGTTAAGACATTCATTACAAGCCTCACAACTATGTAAATTGCCTCTTTAACATTTGTACTGAAGCAAGTTGTTGGCTGCCAGTCCGCTAGTAAACCCAGACAGGTTCTGGAACATTCATATGGAGAAAGTCCAAAGCAAAGACATACCTGTATACAGATAACTAATTGTAGGATAATCCAACTATGATTATTGATTATGTTTTTCATCTAACTTATAGCTATTCCCATGGGTGTAATATCTGGCACTTACAATAATTTGTGTTCTTGTCAAGAGGTCACTGAAAGCAAAGCTGTTTAAAAATCAAAATTTTCCAAAAAACTTTTTCAGTTAGTTTTGCATCTCGGTCTGAGTGCGAAGTGATCGGAATCAAAATGACAATATTGTCTTCATTCAGTGAAGTGGGGTTTTAATACAAACATCCAGTTCTAGTTTAATTATACATTCAGTTTTTCTTAAAGCACAAAATGATGAGTTCTACTCCAGAATTAAAGTAAAATCAATTTTTACCAGGCTCCGGTTGAGTGTAGGAAATTAGATATTCTATCAGCACGGTCTGTCAAAGTGTACTAAGCACAACTCCACCCATGAGACTCATTATCTGTTGAAATTTAATAGAAACCTGCTTCCAGAGCTCCTGATTATTTCCAAAAGAACCAAAAACTCTTGAGCTTTCAACAGGGAATCCATTCAAAATTGATCCCAAATTCAAAAGCGGATGTCCTCCTCTGTTTTGTAAAATCATTTCTTCCGGATCAATGAAGAAGAAATTGTTCCGTCTGTCCAGCTCATTATTTAGCAGGCTACAAAGAATAAGGCTGTCACATCTAAGACAGATCTTATCCAGCAGCTTGAATTAGGGAAATGCTCAGTGTGAAAACTGTCTTTGTCCCCGCTTTTTTTTTTTTTTTTTGATTTTTAAGAATGTCCAACTCTTAAAAGGATATATTTTTGCTGTCAGTTTGCTGTTGGGCCTTTTATGTTGGAGTAAAACAAAAAAAAATAATTGTAACAAAATCATTTTAAGCCAGCCTACAGTACATTACTTTACATTACAAAACCTTTTGTAACCCTAATGCCTCTTCAGAAGGAAGGTGTTTGTATGGTACTTGGATTTAATTGATTTTGTAATTTTTTGTGATCAAAGCAAAGTCTGTGAAATAACTATCAAGTTATTTTGTGCGTGCACGCGTGTGTGTGCGACTTCCTATAGTTAGTTTACTGTAAATCCCTGTTTAAGCTTTTCTTTAATTTTCCATTAAAGAAAATTATTTCTTTCAATGTTTTGGTAGTAAAATCTAACCAGAAGTCACAAAGTACTAGTTACGTCAGCCTTAGTAACTTAAAAAAAAAGGTTAATACGGATGGAAGGTCATATTTAACCTTTTATAGGTTTTCAACTTTGATCCCAGGGAGTTCCAAATCATTTCTAAAGTTAACGTTTTACTAGTGAAAGCTAAATATGGGGAACGAATTCGACCAATTTGGATCCAGATTGTGTTGAAGCCTTTGAAGTCGGACATCGGCGTGCTTCTCTCTAATCGGAAAAAAGTCCGCGTGCATTTAGCCGAGCATCGTAAAGCTTGCAGCACAAGATCTCCACGTCTCACTTCAGGTGCCCTGAAGAGCCCATCTGCTGTACGTGAGGCTCTGCGTATGTTTTTGCTGTGTGCATGTTGGGGTGAACACACGGTGAGCTGGGAGGGAAAACAGCGTCATCTGAAGAGCGTTTGCACGCATACCGACACACAAACACTGCCGGGAGAAAGTGTTTGCTTCTGTACAGATTTCTTCTGTTTTTGCTTCATTTTATTCCACTGAAATGTTTTAGATCAGGGGTGTCCAAACTTTTTTGCCATACTGACCGAAATCATCAAGTTGAAAATGCCAACGGGTCACACACAAAAAAAAAAGTTTGACAAAATGCAAAAAACAGTCATTTGTTTCTTAGCAGTAATCTAAATATGAAATATTTTTATTGAAACAAAATAGTGTTTTTTTTTGTTTTAAAAGTTGCATTAAAGTCCCAACTTTGCATGATTTTGCAAACAATGTCACTTTAGTGCAAAGTTGACCATTTTAATGGACTTTCAAAGCAACCTTTAGAGCAACTTTGTATTAAAAGTGTAATTATTTACCGACTGACACTTCATGACAACAGTCATATACATTCATAAAGACTCCTTCATGTTCATAACAGGTGTTATGTCATGTTTATGACAGTGTTATCTCAGTTTTATGGACACCCCGTCAAATAAAGTGTTAACACTTACTGAAGTCCCAAGTCCTAGGGGACTTTGACTTTGTTTTTAAGGAGCTTTTATTTTATGTATTTATTTGTCAATGTTATATTTTTTATGTCCTTGTTCACTCCATAAGGCTTGAAGTTAATAAACATGGCTCCATCACACTTTGACTTTGGTTCAAGTGGAATTCGATTTAGAACCACCTTTGTTCTTTGTCATTTCTCTACCAATAAGAGTATTTAACTCAATGTATCTTTATGATATCCTCCATGTTTTACTGGAACTTTTTTTTCCTTTGCACTTAAAGAACTGAGCCCCCACTTTAAAAAAAAAAAATTGCTTAAATGCAGCTACTTTAGAGGGTTTCGAAGAATGAAGAGAATGTCCGAGCTAACGTGCCTTAAGTAAATTGTCCAAATGCGCTTCACCTCACAGCTGATCGCCAGACATTGTCCTTCTGTATTGTATTTTATTCTTCCAAAGAACTGGACTCATGGTTCTAGCAAGTCATTCGGCTCCTGAAGCAGCAAAGCAGTTATAGACCATCACACTACTCTTCTTTTTTGATATGTCGTTAGTTTTACATTAAATCTAACTGGACACACCTTCTAAAAACGTATATTTTGTTTTGTCAGTCCAAAAGGCCTTGGGATCATGACGATGCTCTTTGTCAAACGTGAGGCTGGTCTATTCTTTTGGTCAGCAAAGTTTGTGGCCCTGTAATCCTCCCAGGGTCGCAAATGTCGCCCTTGATAGACCGTTTTTTTTTTCTTTTTTGTTTGTTTGTTTTACTGTTGAATCATGAATGCTGACCTCACATGCTTCAAGTGAGATCTCCAGTGCTTTAGATCTTGACTCTTTTGTGTCGGTGACTCTGCTTTTAGTAGAGGTTTTTCTTTTAAGACCCTTGAGCCTGCTTCACGTTGTCAGACAGGCTCGGTTAAAAAGTGCCGTCTCGACTCACCGGCTCTGGCAGTGTGCGCCAGGATTTGCGACTAGTGAAACCGAACACTTAAAAAACCCCGCATTAGTGACATAAAAAAACAAAAATGAAGAAAACTGTGAAGGAGGGGAAAGATTTTTTCACAGCACTGCGTAAAGTGTGTCAAGGTATGAATAAAGTGGGACGATAAGTCTGGGGAGGAAGTGAAAATATGCTTCCTTGAACATCCCTGTTTAGCATCAGAAGCACACAGGTGTATGTGAACTGCAGCTCTCTGAGAGCGAATACAAGACATGTTTGAAGATTTAATATCTTGTGGAGATGTGGTAAAACTTTGTTTAGTGCACATGTGTCTGCGCGTGTGCAGGGGTGTGTGTGTGCGTGTGTTTCCTGATGTGATTGGACAAGTCTTTTGAACTTCCGCCAGAGAAGAAGAGTCAGCCTCAGACCTGTTTGTCTGCGCCTATAGGAATGAAAGTAATGATCAGAATCAGCAGGAGAAGAATTCAGTAGTACATCTGGCCTCGTCGCTCCCAAAATCCCCCCCACCTGCATCCTCCTTCATACTTTCCTTCCTTTCCTCTTCTTTTATTTTGTTTTTCTTTTCTTTTTAAATCCACCGATCAGCTCCTCGCTCTGCTGACTCTGTTTACATCTGTATGCGCTCCTGATTTCTAACACGAGCGCAGATGCATATTTTCCCACCTTTCGCTGTCACATTATCACATCTGTCTCTGCGGCTTTGTATTGCCGCACAGCAGCAAGCATTAAAGCGACTACTTTGGAGTGTGCGCGCGTGTGTGTCTGAGCGCTTATTGGCGAGGCACTTATTCTTCCACCTGCCTGCAGTCACTGTCAGACTTTTTTTTTTGTGTCATAAACACCAAGATGTAGTAGCGGCAGAACAGATGTGCTGCTGCGTGGCTCTCCGGGGGCAGGGGCGGCTGAAATATGGCACACTGGAACTTCAGGGCAAAAGTGCTTTCAATTTAGGCACAAAGATCTATTTATGCACAAATGATGCAGCGGTGTGAGTGTGTGTGTAAAACTGGAGACATCAGAGGCTCTGAAGCCTGCGTGTGCATGAAAACACTCGCAGGAACATTTGGGAAGTGTAATCCCCTATTTTTCTGCTATTAGCTTTGCCCTGCTAATGCTATTAGCGATGTGCAAGAAGACAGATGGATGCAATTTGAACAGATTTTGTATCAGATTGCAGTTCTCTCATTAGTCACGCAGACAATGGGTGCAATGTTGAATAAAAACTTTTATTTTTATTTAATTCTCATGGTGCCTGGCACATTTTCAAAGTTCTTTTAACTTTGTGTTGATGCAAATAGGATGTAATTCGGTGAGGTTGTGTTTCGGGTGATTTATTTATTTATTTTTTTTACCTCCAGTTCTCCTAGTTTCTTTCATTTTCTTTTTATAGAGAAACTGAATTGTCTTTATAAAACTCAAAATTAGTTTTTTGAATGTGCTGCTCTTCCAACTGGATTTCTGTTTTGATTTTATTCTTTTTACTTATACCATCTTATTAAATGCTCTCAGTATTTCATTTGCACGTCAGATCTGACACTTAAGAAAGTACGTAAACGACGTACCTTCAGAGGACTGAAGGTGATCTAAAAAAAAAATAAAAAATCTGAAAAAATACTTATTTCATTACATTTTTCTTAGCAATCTTTAAAACAGCTCTGTTGTGTCCACGGGACCCAGGTGGAGCAACGAATAAAGGAATAAAAACTCCAGGCACTGACTTGATGAGGCGTCCCTTCCTGTTTTTTCACAGTGTGTTCTCAATCTTTTGTCGCGGTTCGGACCAGACTCCATGCACTTCCTGTTCCATTTGATCAAAACACTCGAGATTCAAACGTTTCAAATCCAGGACTTCTTTTCTGCGCTCATTTTGTGCTGTGAGCCAACATAGCTATATATCTATTATTCATTAGGTTTCTTGTTTTCTGAAGAACATCTTCTACTGCTGACATTTATAGCCAACTGCGTGCACAGGATGTGACGGGTGGAAAGGGGCTACTCGATTGTGGTGCCACACAGCTGTAGCAATGATTTTTTTTATTGTTGTTATTAAATGGCATCAGATTATCATTATTTATTTTTTTTGAAAGGTAGAGACGCTGACAAAACGTTGAACACTTTTTGCGGAAGGCGGAAAGCAAAAATTGACTCAACATCTTTATTCTTAAGTCACATAAAACTGCAGCACAGCTAACCTTTTTATAATAAGTAGCAATTTAAAAGAAAACTAAGTGTTAATTAATGAACCACCACACATTACCTGGCTAAAAAAACCCCACCATCATAAAGGTACACTTGAAAATGAGATATGCTGCCAGTGATCACCCGACATAGTCTGCAGTAAACGGCTTATGACTTTGAAATAGAGCTGTACTATAAATCAAATCATAGTTCAATGGACTTCTGGTAGCAATAAGTGGAAATAATGTTACAATAATATTTTGGGCTTCGTGTATTTTTCCTAATGTGATGCAGTCCTGCTTTGAGCGCTTCACGATTCTTTTGGAAAGGTGTTCACCCCTTTATAACAGACTACAAATATGACAGCCATGTTTCAGTTGATTTCTGAGAGAACAAGGGAGAAATAAATTATGTTTCAGGGCAGTGACGCATATCAGTGAGTCGGTCCGATGAAGGAAGGCGTTCTGCCGTAATGGAGTTAGAGAGGATAGAAAGAGATGGAAGTTAAACCCTTCAAGACATTAATTTCTTTTCACTTTGGCTAAATATTAAAGCGTGATGTTTCACTATCTCTTCCAGCCATCAAAATGGTGACGCCCTTCATTTTGAGCTAACCTCTGCTGTTCGGTAACTGCATTAGGAAATGCTTGCCTTAGATCACATCTCGTTATGATTGCCTCTTGATTCTGGCAACATAATCTGGCCGTTTCCCAGGAGCCTTTCGACATCAGTCATTGCTACATTAAAGATATCCTGAGCTTCCCACCCAAATATTCCTATCTGCTCTGCAGTCGGCTTGGCTCGATTGCTGCGATCGATTAGCGCCGGCTCTCTTGGAGGCTCTGGATGCCGCCCGGCATTGATCCAGTATTAGCATGGCTGTTAAGAGTTATTGACCCTAATCATCAGAGTGTAAAACATGGATTTGTGGCAACGGGCCCAGGAGGGTGGAAGGTAGAGGAACTGGAGATGCAGTATGAGTGGGTTGCTGATGTTTCAGTTCACTTTCATTTTAAAGCGACAGTGATATATTTGAGGAAATACATTTGGTGATGAGACCGTTTTGTAATTTGCACATCAATCATGATGAAAACTTTCTTCGATGCTTTACTTTTTTCCTCTCCAGGAGGAAAATTGTAAGTACACGAAGTTCTGCAAGGTTGTGTGGGTGCCTGAAGATGACACATTTATCTGCTCACTCAAATGAAACCTTACAGTGCATATTATGGAAATATCCAGCCATCATACTGTTCAGGGAGAAGACGGGTTCTTTACACTAGAAAAGAATTTGTTTTGCTATAAAAAGTACATGTCAATCGCAGATCAGAAGTAAAACATCCAATGAGTGTGCTGGCTGAAGCTCTGAGAGCATCATCACCCACACGAAGGCCTCTTTCAACATGAGCTTAAATATCACTGAGAGAGGAAGAAGCCACAACTCTGAAAGCAACAGAAAAGGATTAACATTTGCAGGTGGACAAAGTCCTTAACCCTCCCAGACCGAACGTATCGACGACCATCCAGCCAAATTACCGTAATTCCACCAGTTTTTGAAAAATTCCAACAGTTTCTGAAGGGGGAGACATTGTGGTTTCCAGTCAATATCGAGTTATTACGGTAATTTCACCCCCGCCATAGCAGGGAGGGAAATTAATCTAAGGGACACTCTATTAATAGATGGTAAATTATTAAAATAACTTGCTAGATATAGAAAGTTCCAGGTGTTATGGATAAATGGGCAAACATATTTACTCACAGGACATTTAAAGAAGCAAAAATATCCAGGTGGAGATTTGAAACTTAGGTCTAAAAGGCTTAATTACCACTGTTACATTTGAAGAGAGGACGAAAGCTTGCAAACCATCACAACTGTGAAGTACAGGGGTGGCAGTATCATGTTGTGTGGCGTTGTGATGCACTTCCTAAAATAAATCACACCATGATGAAATAACATGACGTGGAGTTATCAGAGTAACATCTGAAGGGAGTCAGATCTTCAAATGAGTCTTCTATGTGGACACTGACTTAGCGTTTCACCTAACCGGACAACAAAGTCAATATTTTAGAGTGCCTGTAACAATCAGGCGCATGTAAAATACGTGGACGGAGCTAAACAGGTGAGTGTAAATGAGAAAAATTCTATCAAATGCAAAGTCCATCTAAAGAACTTCTGAATTAGAGGAAAATTAAGAAATATATCAGCCTTTATTTTGGCACTCACCTAATAAAAGCTTTTTTTATTGTCATCCTAGCTGATCTAAAACATAAGTTTAGTCGGATTTAACATTTTATAGTCAGAAAAAAGGTTATTCCTTTATGCATGGTATATAACCATCCAGTTTCCACTGTAAATGAGCATCAGATGATGCTTCCTGTGTCTGACAGACTGCTGTCTCATCCGTTGCTAAAGTGTCAAAGTGATGCGTCTTCCACAATGGGACAAGAAGTCTCAGCGTGAGCTATACTTACTGTTCACCACCATGTCAACGTTCCGCAGCATATTTGGTATTTAAGAGCAATTAATACCGACCTGTACGGCTGCATATTTCATTAAGCCTTTCTCTTTTACTCAGCTCAGGGTTTTGACTGTATTAGTGCAGCAAATACACGTCTCCGACACGCTTCAACTGGGGCCGAGCCAGATTTCCGCTTCGTCAGTCTGCGCGGTTGTTAAAGGGACGCCTACACATCTCTGTAAATTCAGGTCGTCATTATATCCCAGAGCCACTGTGGAGGTTTTTTTTATTATTATTATTTTTACGTAATATAACCAGAAAATAAAAGCCTGCATTACTGAAATCCAGGAATTCATTTGTGTGATTATTCCTGTTTTTTTTTTTTTTTTAAGGATAAAAACATGCAGTGTATGACTTGCACAGCCTCGATTCTGCTGCTTTACCCCAAGCTTCCTGGCTGTGGCAAAAAATATCCCAGCCAGTCCATGAGAGAATGTGTTGAAAAGGAATTACCTATCGTGGATTGGCAAAGACACTGACTGAGATGGCGTTAGAGTAATGAAACGGCAGAGAAAGCGTTCTTTGTCGACGTTTCATACCCGATAAATCCTCGTTTCCATCACTGTTTTGTTTTTCGGAGGCTTTCTTAAGGGATCTTCACCGAATGTAGCACACACTGTGCGTCTCCTGCCCAGGTGGTTTCATGGCCTGTGTCTTGCCTTTGTCTTAAGCGGATTGGCACGTCTGGCTTGCCGGCTAAAATCAGCCAGCCATTCATCTGGGGTAAGCAGAAAGCAAAAGGGAAGATGGCAGCGCACACCAGGCAGGACACAAATTTATTCAAACAGAAACTTATGTCTTTTATGTCTCTGCACTGGGCTAAAAAAAAGGGTTGATCTCGACACCTACTTTAATTCTTTCTTACTGCTTCAGGGAGATTGCACATGACAAAACTGTTTCAATAAGTGTAAACCCCAAAGAATAATTTGGTCCTCAATTAGTTTTGGTAATGAACTACTATTAAGCTTTTCTTCTTTTGATTTTTCCCCCCCCCCGTTGTGTTAAGTTGGTGCTCCTGTTATTAAGGAAGAGAACCACAGCGACTGAGCTGCAACACACACCGGAAGAGTTTTTAAGCCGCCATCGGTTTACCACAGATTTTTTTCACCCTAATTATGTGGATGCTGAGAATAAATAATTGTGTTTTTCTTCTATCTCTTTTAGCTAGTTGCAAAGCTAAAGCTAAAGAAAATGACATGTTAGGAAATACCCTCAAAGCTTGGGTTAAAGGAAATGAGACACTAGGGATCGCCCTCTTTAGGGTGTAGCTTAGAAAGAGGCTAAGAAATCGAATTACAAACTTTTGCTTGATGCCGTTTTGTCCTGATAGCTCCTGAATTGTGATTTATTATTAATAAATAAAATCCATAAATTCAACTCGCTGACTCTTCTTCGACCTCATATACTGTATCAAGAATTTAGCATGGAGAACAGATAATTCTCCACACGGATCAAAATAAAGGTTTGAAATGTCTTAAGTTTTTTTTTTTTTTTTTAAGTAAGTTGGCCTTAAATATCACAGACCTTAACCTTTGTCTTGGCAAGACTATTTAATTGTATGCTCTATGTAATTTTTGTACTTTTCCGTCAGACAAGAGGTTGAGTTACATGCAGTCATCCTTATTGCATTCTGTGACTCACTGCCGGCATTAGCACTAGCGCTAGCTTGTTGGAGTTTTGATGTTTATCATGGATATCGCCAGTCAACTGGAAAAAGTTCCTACATTTCTTTAGAGATATAGATCTTAAATTACATAATGTTCTTAAAAAGTCTTAAAACTGAATTGGTGAAAACTGCAGAAACCTTATTCAAACTAAGGTAAATATATATGCAAAGTATATACAAAGTTTTCAAAGTAAGGGCAAGTTATTATTGATTATTATGGATCTGTACACTGCCTTGCTTTTGTAGTCTGTAGTTTCAGAACTTGCTTCACACAGGAAGGCTATTGGTGGTACACTCAAGTTCATCTCAAGTTATTGTACATGATCCAATTTGTATAATAAAATATAAATAAATCATGTGTATCCAATTACATATGGTGCAGATGGTTTAAAGGTTCATACGTTACCTTCACCATAAACTGCTGTGCCTCTTTTTAAGATTCGACTTTTGTATAAAAGTGAACGTCTACTTTGGTCTTGGCCCTTCTTGGAGCCGGGTCCGACTAACCTGGATTTACACAAATTGAGATGCAAAGAGAGAGATCTACTGTAGACAAGATTTCATCACAACATCACAGAACGATACTTCAAAGCCGCTTTTCCCTGAATATGGTGGAAACCAACGTCTGACTTTGCAAATCAGAATGACTGTTTCAGCACAACCTGCTGCTCTGCCAGTGGCATTTCAGTGCTCTTGTTAGAATCTCTTTAGTATTAATTTCCTTCAGTGGAAACATTTAGACTCTGTGAAAAACAATAACAAAAACTACCTGACCCTTAGCTACTCTCGTTTGTTGCTTTAATGAGTTCTGGACTGTAGGACGTTTCAACTTCCTACTAACAACTTCAAAACCATAGAAGGACTTTGGTCTTGTTTCGTTTTTGTTTGTTTTTTTTCCCTCCTTGTGCATTTCTCACTTTGTTCCAGTCTTTACTTCAGTGGCTGAGTTCGAACTCTTTGATTTCTTCTCTGTGTTCCTGGCTGCGCATCCAGCAGATGAGCAGCCATCTCCGAACCTCATCTTTCATCTCTCCCCCCACACAGTACATAGTCATCTCAGAGGCAGTATGCCTTCTCTCTCTCTCCCCCCCATTTCTTCTTGTTGACAGTCTTAACCTTGCCAACCAGCTTGTCTCTTCTGCTGCAGCCCAGAGATGTGAGCACTAACCGTGAATCGGTTACAAATCACTTCTGAAATGTACTGTTTCACATGCTGCGGTGCAGAGCGGGTCCTCGAGGCTTTGAGCGCCTCAAGATCACGACGTTTCTCTGTTTCTGGGCTCGGAAAATACAGTCCAGTCACGAGGAAGGCAAATTTCGGAGTACCGCATCCAGCCAAGTAGCAGGGTGATAATGATGTGTAAAATTAGAGGTTTAAATTTAGCAGCGCTGCTTCTTTAGCGCATAAATAAAGCCTAAGGGCCAGTCGCAGGGTTTTCCCCTCCCTTATAAATCCCTCCTGGATTGTTCTACAAACAAAATAAATAAATCAGATCTAAGTACCCAGAAGCAAACTGTCTGAGTCGGCGCCCTACTCCCATTTTGAAGTCACATTATATGGATGAAGTTTTTATTCTCGTTTCCTTTAGATATATTTTCTGTCTTTGCTGTTTCCATCTCTCTTTTTTTTTTTGTCCTATTTCTCCAGCCCGTCTCTCAACAACATGCGGTAACGCAAACTGATAACTCTTTTCTACAATTTGCTTTAACTGAAGCTCTCCATCTGCGTGTCAAGTAAAGTCCCAGGGAAGCACGAGAACAGTGCGTCTCGTCTGCATCTTTACCTGCTCGCTTTTATTCTTCCCGGTCGCTAAGCGGGTTGACGGAAAAAAGATTTTAAATTGAAGGCCGCCTGAGTCGGGATCTTGACAAGAGTACCTCGTGGGTTTTTGTTTCCCGCTCAAATGCCTGCCGAAGCACGACGACGCCCGGCCGGGTGAGGTCGCAAGCAGCACGGAGCCTTCCGCTTGAAAAACGACCCTGGCAGTTCACTACGGTCGTCTGCTATTGGAACAGCTGGAAACGGTGGTAGGAACCGAGATCTTCGCACAGAGATAAGATACAGTATTTCATGCAGGCTGGCGGATACATATGGCTCTGCGTTTTAACCACCTCGCTGTGATAAGTAGGCCGACAGCAGCTTTGCGAGCGGGCTCCGCTGTCTGAATGTTAATGAGGACGCCGCCATGCAATCAGAGCAGCTGCAGCAGGGAGCCCAAACTGGACCAGTTAGCTGATTCTTGACCATCTCTCCTCCTCCTGTCTGCGGTGGTGCATGAAGAAGAGTCCAGAACTGTTTCGTGACACAGTGACCCACGAGTGTCAAAACAAGACACAATTGGTACGCATGAATCGTTTTGAATGCGACTCATGGGTTCTGAGTGTACACATCTAATCAAGCATAACATTATGACCCCTGACAGATGAGGTGGTAAATGCTGACTTTTTCATTTGATTATGGTCTGTGGCAGATTTTGATATGGACCACTTGGGCAGGGGATCCGTATAAAAAAAGGAACTTAGTTATTTTTTAATTTTTTTTTTTACTTGGGAGTAATTCTGTTACCTCCAGACATAACTTTGTAATTTCGTCTCTTTGCTGTTCCATGCTTTTGCTTTTTTTTAATTTTATTTTATAATTTATTACCTTTATTTTTATAGGTACCAAAAGGTATCATCTATTTGTCTTTGTTCATCTTTGTTCGTTCTTATTTGTAGTGGGGATTGTGGCATAGGAAACTGTTTTCTTTTACTTTTTTTTTTACAAAAATAAAAGAACGTATTTATTAGAAGTGCCCTGCACTTCAGCTGGAGTGTGACAGCTGCATTTTCTACAAGCCAATTTCCAAAGATTAGTTACCCAAGAAAAAAATATGCAAGTGCCCTAATTTTGTCCACTCTTTTTACATGTTAAAATAATAAACTTTTTTTTTAGAACAGACAGTGAACAGCTCAAACGTAAATGTCACAATTTGATGCGCTGTACCAGATTATAGCATAAGCTCATTCACATCTGTTTCACTTTACAGCCTGGCGGGAGGTGATAACGAACCTTAGCGCAATGAGAAGCGAAAGCAAAAGAGAAAGTTCATTGAACGTGTTGGAAGATGAGGCTGCCAGCACTTGGCTTGTTGTTTGGATAGTTTTATGAACTTTCTGATGGCGGCTTGAGTGTGTGTGGAATGTGCAACAAAGTTTTCATATGATCACCGACCTTCAAGCCTTTACAGTATCACACTGGTGAAATGTTCCCACACCAGTGTCATTGCAGTCTTTGGCTAAAGCGAACAGCAGGGGAACTCATTGATTCCCCTATTTTAGGCATCATGGCAGAAATAGAAAATCTTTCAACTTATTTAACTTCTGAATAGATCCAGTGGGTTCAAGTCATGACATGAACTTTGTCAAGTTAAGACAAGGAAATGTAGTTGTAGAGTAAGCTACTGTACTAAAGGACCACTGTTGGAACCCTTGCTGGTTATTTATCAAAATTTGTGAAGTTTCGTCTTCAGGGAAATGAAGCACAACTCAATTTCAGGTAAAGAATCACCGATGTCTTATTTTTGCTGATTCCTAATTCATTGGTAAATTTCAGCTATTCCTCTTTATAAAGTGGATTTGCAAAACATGGATTACACGTCAGACAGATCCAGATTATTGCATCAGAATTATTTGGACCGAGTTTCTGCTCCTCTGACTAGCAGCCAATAAAGGCAATTACATTTGAAAGTGGTTTTCTATTTGCTCTGTCAAAGAACAATATTAGCATTCAGTCAGAGTTGTGTTTCTGTTCTCTTTCCAAATATGAGCTGAACAGTCACCCCCGGTATCTGGCTCTTCACCTCAAGTATCTGGCTCTCTCATCAGGCGCTGTTTAAAGATCTGCCAGTTCCAGAGACTAATCACCTGGGAATTTTCCAAAGAACTACACGTTCCCTTAGCCTTTTGTTACGGCGGCCTCCACTGGAGGCTAAAGCCTTATAAAGATCAGACAAATTAGTCAGCTAAAAATTCAGGAGTAGCAACTTCTTTTTTTTCCCTTTGATTCCTTGCTCACAGTAGAATACAAAAATGACCAGAAAACTGTTTAAGGTAGACCTTCATATTCTCATCAATGTCGAATACTCAATGAAAATAAGGCAGTTGTTGTTTTTTATGTCATCATTACCCTTTTCAAATTGCTAGAGGTCTCAAGTTTACTTTATTCCAATAATAATAATAATAAGAAGAAGAAGAGGAAGAAGAAGAAGAATTCACTTATGTGGTAGAATGGCCCAGTTCAAGGCCAGACAAATATTTGAAATTAAACTGAGTTTAAGCTATTCTGCAAAAGAAGAATGTGCAAAGGTTTCCTAAAAGACTTGCTGCTGTAAATTACATACCAAATGTGTTTCATACAAAAGTGCTGACTCCAGGGTTACAAAAAAGAAATTTAAATCATCTATTATTTCCTTGCACTTTACAATAATACACTAGCTTGTCACCTTCATGACATAACATCCCAATAAAATCCATCAAAGTTTGCTGGTTCTGACAGTCAAAATGTGAACAAACACAAGCGGTGTAAATATTTTTTAAAAACACTGCAGATGTTCAGCTGGGTTGTTTGTTTTTTTTTCTTTTTTCTTTTTCTGACAACGAATTGTGTAGCATGTAACATTCAAATGTAGGTCACCGTTGGCAAGAGGCAGGGCAGGGAAGAGAAAATACAAACAAATGGTGTAGAAGATAAATTATTCATGGAAACTGTTAAATTTAAACAGGAAGAAACAATCCGATGTTTCTTGCATTCCATCTTCCTGCTCTCCAAGCTGGGTTTATATTGGTAGCAGGCTCATCTGAACCCAGACGTCCCCGTCAGCAGGAGTAGTTTCTAGTTTCCAGTTTCTGGCGGTGTTCATGTAGTTCCCTCTGGTGAGTTCTGAGTTTTTCCCAGGATTTCGCTTCAGGTGGACATGCCTGGAAAGCTGCAAAGAAAAGCTTCCAGATCAAATGCCTTAAAACAACATCCTTTCAGTCTTAAGATTTAACTTAGACTGGACTGGGTTATTAGTGTATGCAGAACATTTAAAGCTCAGTTTCTGAGCTGTGTTGCATGTATGTTGTTTGTGAAAGCAAAACCTACAAAGAAAAATGGCTGTCAGTCATTTAAGTATCTACACTAGACCTGATTTAAAATCCATTTGTCTAAGAGGTTTTATTTGAAAGTTGGCCAAAACCCAAGGCACTAAAAGAGGCACTTTTCCAGGAACTAAGGTACCTGGTTCCTGGGGTCCAAACTATCCCCCTTTGACATCCACTGATTTTATGAGGGTAAATTTAAATTTATTATTTTAAACAGTTTATGTTCTGAGACCCAAATAAAAGCAACCACAAACATGTGAATCACTAGCCTGATAAAAATCGGTCCCTTTTTAGTACATATGGTCTGGATCTTTGGCTATTAAGGTTTGATTGCTTGCTGGACGCATGAACTCTGAAGGACTCTGAAGTGGCATGCTCAATATTTGAAACCTTGGCCAAGACGGACCGACTGCCTTCGTCCATTTCCTCCACTGCCATTGCCAAAGTACAACCATGGCAGTCTACAGAAACTGCCATGGTTCCTGTAGACCATGCAAGCAGAAAGGTGAGTTGTTCACGACTCACCTTTCTGCTTGCCCAGGATGAAACGCATCCTGAGAAACTGAGCTCAATGGGAAAAGTCCCAGATGGAGTCCTGAAGGGAAAAGACAATCTAGTGGAATTGCGTAGGAAGGCAATGGCCAGGCTTCTGGATTATGAACAGCTGTGTGTGTGTGTGATTAATGCTCCTTTGGTCTTGTCCCACTCCTTTATTTATTAAATGTCTGTGAATGAAAAGATTAAAACCCAGCTCCAGAGCGTGAACACTGTGAAATGATCAGAAGACATAGTCGAACTGAGAGTTAATCCCAACTGCAGCCGTTACTCCTCCTCTTTCCTCTCCTGACATGGATGAGAGGGTTCTCTTTACACCTTCCTGTGGAGTCTATCTAAGTTAAGTTAACAAGTATTTTGCAGTGACATTGATTATGGTTTTGTTGCTGAAAACTTTCAATTGGTAATGAAAGTGTCTCTCCCACTCTTGGTGGCTGAGTGAGAACCTGTACGCACTGCAGTGGGAGAAATTACTTGCTTACTGTCTGCTGATCTAACAGTGGAAATGCTCACAAAAAGATGAGTAAGTGAAAAGTGAAAGAACAGAATTATTTGGGTTTCGAGGTCAAAATGTGCCTTAAAATGGTGACATGGTAAATCAAAGATAAAGGTTGTCTGAATATTCTTTATTTTTGGAACCGTGTTTCCGTATCCAGTTTTACCCTGATTTGATTATTCAAACTTGGAAAATAATAAAAGCCAATTCCATGCTTTACAAGTCTTCTCAAAGCTTTGTAGTAAACATGTTAGCTCACCTGCTTCTATCTGGGATTGTGTTCATTGCATCATAAATTAAGGCCAAAGCAAAGGGCTGGAATGGTCCCTCTGCCCAGATTAAACAGTTTGTCACCTTGTGGATGAAATATTTTAACGAGACCAGACCAGAAATGCACCACTATTACTCTAGACCAGGAGGTCCGAACTACTGTCTTTGAGGGCTGGTGCCTTGCAACCTTTAGATGTCAAAACACACCTAAATCAAATGACTTGGTTCCCTCCTCAGCATGCAGTCGTGTTTTGCAGAGTCCTGCCAATGAGCCATTATTTTAATCAGGAGTGTTAAAGCAGAGAAACATCTTAAACTGTACACCGCCATCCTCGACAGCCTTAGTTTGGAATAAACCACCATTCCGTCTAACTAGCGCGCCATCCAGCCATGACTTGTGACAAAGAAGCCCAACTCACTGAGGGTGGTACCGGTAATTGTCTAATTTGGAAAAAGTCAACGTTATTTATATAGCACATTTCAAAACCAAGGGACTTCAATGTGTTCCACATCAATAAAACATCATACAGTCACCAATTACAAAACAAGCAGTAAACGTTACATTTTGTCAAACACCCTGATCAAAATCATCCAGTAAACACACATCAAATACGTTGATCAATGTTCCTGTAACTACTAATCATAGGCAACTCTAAACAAATGGGGATTTTAGCTTTGATTGAAAGGAACTCAGTGTTTCGGCTGTTCTGCTGTTTTCTGAAAGTTTGTTCCAGATTTGTGGCGTGTAGAAACTGAATGCTGCTTCTTCGCATTCGGTTCTGGTTCTGGGGAACAAACCACACAAAGACTTTTAGAATAAAACAACAACAAATATGGATCAAACACAGCTCAGAACTTCGCACTTGCGTTTGAAGCCAAGATAAAATAAGGATTCCAAACCACACGCAAAAAAAACCAAAACAATAAAAGCCTCTGTTGGGAATTCCCAATCTTCGAGGAGGCCCTTGGATGCTGGTATTTTGCGTCCTTCGGAGTGCTCGTCTGTGTTCTCGTTTCCAACCTGCCACTCTCCTTCCATCTACGCTCCCTGACTTGCCTCTTGAGATAACAGATGGCATGATGGGACGGGTTCCAGAGCGCCCCTTCCTACCGGGCCCCTGCCTCACTGTCATCTCGCTGGCACAGCCTCAGTCTTAATCAGGGGCTAGACGGATGCCACTTCCCACCTGCACTCTGTCACTCAGCCAGAGAGCACCCATGCAGATGAGGTTGATGTAAGGAACAGAAGGCAATGCTTCATCTTCTTCTCTGTTCCCACTCCCTCTTCCCCCGCCTCCCTTCTTTTCTGACAGTGCCATCTCAGAGGACTGGAGAATCGTTGAAAAGTTTATGGGAACGGCGTCGGCACGGGAAAGACAAGACAGATGGTTTCAGAGCATTTGCGCTGTGATCGTCCTATTCCATTTCTTTCTAACATGCTCTAAATAAATGTCAAGCAACTGCTCCTGTATTTAATTCTATCCTTGCTCCGTTTGCCTGAAAGACGTGTTTGGGCTTTTATGTTTGTCATATTTCAGGGGTTTGTCTTTCTCGGAAATCCACGGCTCAAAGTTGTTGAACTAAATTTTCAATTTGCTTAAAAATGCAGGGTACCATCTGTCGAAAGTCTGTCTCTGATGTTCAGAGCTGAAACAACACCAGAAAAAACGCCTCCTTTCGCTGGCCAACTCAGCAGGTTTCCAGAGACTGAGTCGGGGTATTGGCTTTTAGACTCGGGATCCTCTCTTTGGAAGGACTACCGAACAAACAGATGTGGAGGGTAGCGTCGGTTTGCTGGCAGGAGTCTACCTTTTATTATGTTTGAGCGTGCTAGTTCTCTAACTCTCATTCTGAGCACAACAACCCGTAAGTAGCATCAAATATTTATCGTTGTACCTGTCTTCCATCAAAGCTATTGGCTGCCTTTGCCTGTCTTTGCCCTCGGGTTAGCAATACACTGTTGAAAAAGTTGGAGTGAAGAAAAAGTCTATTATTTTTTATCTGCCTTTCTGGCTTCTTCATGCGCGTCGTACATATTGTATTTATGACCTTGGCGGGGCTGAAAGAACTTTAAATCAGAAACAAGCCTAATGCTCTTGTACCTCCACTGAATTCCAAAATAGAGCCCTTGTCCAGTGTTTGGATTGCAATCAGCCGTTCGGACAGCACAGCATAGCATTATGCCCAAATTCCTATTTCTCTCTCCTTCATGTGGCTTATCTGCTGGCAGTTAGCAGATGTTGCAGTAAAAAAAAAAAAAAAACACAAGTTGATAAGCCCAGCATGAAAGCCAGAGCCGTCCGAAGGACTGTGGCGACAATGGCCGTCCAGTACTGTGGAAAAGTATTTGCTCCCTTAATGATTGAAGTTTTTGCTTTATGTCAATCGTAAATGTTCTACATCAAAGATTTTTTAATAGCAGACAAATCTAATTGGAGTAAACACAAAATGCGGATTTTAAAACGTGTTTTAACCCTTTGTGAAGATGAAATCGCTCTCCATTTTGCAATGTGAATTAAAAATGATTAACCACATTTTTTTAGACAGTTGAGATCACTTCCATTTGGCACACCCAGGTCTGTTTACGGTCAGACAGAATGAAAACATCACTTAAGTCAAATATGTACGGCAGTGTGGAGTAGGCTTAAATATATAGCACAAAGTGTCATTGATGTCTATAGTTAAGAAGCCAATTCAGAGTGAGACGTGTAAAATTCCCAAGAGGACCTCTAGAGCTCATCTGTGGGGTCACAAACAAATCCACAACAGCAATGTAGGCTTCACTTTCCTCAGTTAAAGTCCGTTTTCACCATTCAAAAGTAATAACAGTTAAACAGTTAAAATAAAGTTAAACTCGTAGGTGTGGACCCTCTGTTGTAGCTGACTGGGAAATACCTTCAAAAAGTGGATCAAAACTTTCCACAACATTGAAAAAGAGTCATTGACAATGTCTGTTATGACTCAGGTCATGTAGGGAAACCTTGTAAGTGTTTGTTTTATTTTTAGTCCTATGGTTCAGAAGGGGAGTAAATATTTTTCGGTCATATTATGTAATGCAAAATAACATTGCAGTGTTTCAATATTTCAGTTGAAACACTGATCACGGAATATATATATATATCAATTTAAAGTCAGAGAAACTGATTGCATAAGATTTAGCATGGTGGTAGATTTAAGTATAAACGTCATACCTTTGTGCACTTATATGACATATTCATATATTATAGTATGAATATATTGGGTGCTCCATTCTTTAGGTTCACAAAATGTATTTTTTGACCAGTTGTTGTAACCAATCTCAGGACTTCCAAATGTTACTACAGCATTCTGCACGGCATGTAATTAATCACTGACTGTTCAGATAAAACGTCAAACACTGCAAGATCATGACAGCGAGAATGTAAGGACATTAAACACTTTGCACCTGGAGATGTCTCTTTACATAACTGTGCACAGGCGCTATTACGGTGGCCATGGCGATCGTTCTGAAGCCTGTTCTAATGGAGTTTTGTTAAAATCTGGAACCAAAGTGAACCCGGTCCTCAACAGGACAGGTGCTCTTCCATGCGGGCGTCGTTGGACACGGGAACCTTTCAGTGGGAGATCAAGGAAGCATGCATAAAGCCACAAAAGCAACATTTGCTTTAAAATAAATCCCAAATGTCTGCAGAGAATCACAAATACTATTTTGAAGCAGAATCACAAAAATATGACTGTATTGAATTAATGCCGAGCTCAAGAACACATCCTGAACCCTATTTTCATTTAGAAAAGTGGGACATGCTGTTATAAAGACAATTGCCAAAAAATAAAAAATGTGGAAATTGAGAAACTGGAAGCAAAAGAGGCGAGTGTGTCTCAAATGGGTCTAAAAAAAGAGAAATCTGGAACCTCGGGTGAGTCGAAAAGGGTGAAAGAGCAGGGAAAAAATGTCACATACCAAATTAAAATGAATGTATTTAAACATCTACATCCAGACAAATTGAGATAGGAAACTGCAGTGTGGAATGCAACAGAGATCTGGTATTTATTCTCTAACCAATGCAAGGTCACTTCAGCAGGATTTCCACTTGATTAAATCTTACCGTTCGTTAGAGTTGCTCTTGGTGTTTCTTTATAGGAAAGTCCTTGAGTGATTGCAGTGAAGAATATAGGTTCAGCTTATGCTTCCAGGTTTTAGAGGAAACATAAACTATTATTTCATTTCCTTTTTTCAGGCAGATAAGAACTCTATACCTAACATTTAGTTATACCACTAGAAATCAAATCTTTTTAGAGGCAATGTGAATCAGCACAAAAATCTGCGTTATCTTGAGTAAATATAATTCTTTCACAGTATACCAATAATAACTTTAAAATCAAATTTCTTATTGGAGATGCATATGCAAATGTCATGGTTTGATATTTATATATAGACTTAAGCAAACATATAGGACAAACACTTCAACTTTACAGTATTTTATAGCTCTCTTTGGAGAAAATATTGGCCTTTCTTTATATTTCTGGGTAAAACTTTAAATGAAGGGATGAATTTTTATGACTGCTGTCATGAAGTGTCCTTCAGTAAATAATGACACCTTTAATGCAAAGTTGTACTAAAAGTTGCAGTAAACGTGTCATTATTTACCGAATGACACTTTATGACAAGAGTCATAACCGTTCATGAAGCCTCCTTCATGTTCATAACAGGTGTTATGTCATGTTTATGACAATATTATGTCAGTCTTATGCACATCCCTTCAAATAAAGTGTTACCTAATTCTGTTCTTCATTGATCAACATAAGTATGACAGCTTGATGTTAGCTGTTTGGCTTGTTGAGGAATCTGCTCAGGTAGCCAACCTGCAGTCTGATGTCTAACAAACAGTCCACTTGTAGCTTTTCCAGCTGTGGTTGCATTAGCATGAGTGACGGCTACTTTTGTTTCATTGCCTGGCATGTTGGTGTTTTTAGCAACAAAATGTTTCCAAAAAGATTTGAGCGATGATTGAATCATTGTTGCTCATCGAGTGGTGGTGGCAGACTTTGACGTAAAATGACTTTCATTCAGTCAGGAAGTTTGAAGTGGATCAAGACAGGCATCACTCAAAACACAAAAGTAATATAAGGCAAGTATTTTTTTAAAAAATGGATAAAAATAGAACAGCAAAAAAATACATTTGCTGACCATCGTTTTGCTCGTCTCTATGTGATTTAACTGTAGTGATAAGCTCCAACTCTTCTACAGATTTTTCAGTCAATATAGTAAAGTTGTTTTTTTTTTTACAAACCTTGTTATACGCAGTAGTTGTTACAATTATTCTGATTAGCTCAAAATGTGGACGAATACTCTTTGTTCAGATGTAAGCTGTAACAGAAAATGGGCAAATTAACAGATAAAATCTTAATT
This sequence comes from Brachyrhaphis roseni, assembly GCA_903066815.1. Taxonomy (NCBI): domain Eukaryota; kingdom Metazoa; phylum Chordata; class Actinopteri; order Cyprinodontiformes; family Poeciliidae; genus Brachyrhaphis; species Brachyrhaphis roseni. Next base: position 32,242 of record CAEFZY010005755.1, on the reverse strand, counting down.
TTTAAAATGGCTAGTGAAACATTTTTCTTCAAATAAAATCATCACATATCATAAAAACAAACATTTTGATATTAACTGAAAGCAGAAGCATAGATGAAAGTAAAAAGGCAACTCCCCACACGAGTGCAATCTCTCCGCCTCAACTCATCTTCTACTCTTAATTGTGATTCCATTCGCCAAATCGTGTATTTTAGGCTCAATGGTGGTTTTATGAAACTGGAGGAATATTAAAAAGCTGGAGTTGGCAAATCCAGACGGGACAAACAAAAAAAAAAACTGGAGGTCTGTGTTGGTATCGGACTCTCATTGAGCACTCTCTGGGTCAACAAGAGCATAAGAAAATTATTTGAATTTTAATTGCCTGCGTGTTGTAGTCTCGTATGTCAGCACGAAGCATAATTATGGGGGAAAGTCCTCTACGGTTCAAAATAACTGGCCAAAAAAATAAATAGCTCCTAACTTTATGAGAGGAAGATGGGAGGAGAGCCACCTCAGAAAGAAACATTGCACTTTATTAAAATAACTCCCTGCTGTTCAGAATAAACTCTGACAAATATTCCCCCTAACAGGCACGGCTGAAAAAGAATATTTAAAATCCAGAAGGTAGTAAATCTAGTAAACAGCCTCTGTGAGCCCAGTTTCAGAAATTAGCTCTGTATTATTCATAGAAATGTTCCTCGTTTTGGAAGCATTACTCTTATAGCCACCACAAAGAAACGTGTCCAATGATGTTAGAAGCTGACTATTAGAATTGGGGGAAAAAAAAAAAAAAAAAAAAAAATTCATCCAAGTAACTGTATCTAATAAAAAAAAAAAGTGCTTTTGCATGACAGCACAGTCTACTTTAAGGATTAATAATGCACAATTCTTCTTAAAGTCGATGTTCCTATAGAAGCAAATTCTCCTGATCGCAATCTGTTTGTGGGATTAGAAGGGGAGGCAAAGTTCCTCATTTGTAAAGACGCTGTTAGGCTTTCCTATTAAAAGAACCAAACCGAATACTGCATCAGTATTCACAAGCAGTCCTTCACCCTACAGCTAACCATTTAGAGAACCAGTAAAAGCAGGCATCTGTTATTTGGATTTATGTATGTTTTTGTGTCTTTTTGGCAGCTACGCTCTTTGTATGTGTGCAGGGAGTGGAGGTTCAGTTTTCCTTCTCCCTGTTGTATTCTAAAAATGTATAAATCAACTATAATTAGAGTTGCTTCAGTAATACAGTGACTGTCGAGTTATGTATATGGCCTCGGAGTGACACAAATGTTTAGCAAATTTTTTAGCTTCTGTTTTTCTGCTGACAATTTATATTCTTGTTATATTTTTGGGCACATTGATAAGATTGACATGAATTGACTAAAAAAAGAAGACTGATTTGGTTATCATCGACACAGGTAAAGTGGTGAAAAGGACCGCTTGAATCACTCAATTATTTGGAGATGAACCAAATTTTTTTTGGACCAGTTTCCAATCTTGGCATTTGTGAAGTTGCCAATTTTAGCCAATTTTAATATAGCTTTAAATACAATGCATGATATTGAGTTTTGCAGAGCAAAGGAGTAGACAATCATTCAAATTTTATAGAATCTTGCAGGTTTTAAATGGGACATGGAGCATGGATGATCATAACGAACAGGAATAGAAGCTGAATGAAAGTCAGCCATAATAATGGATCATGGAATGAATGAATCCAACAGGAAATGACAGAAACATAAGGGTTTAAATAGTGGGGTGTGATTACTGAACAAGAAACAGGAAGTTGCTTGGTAACCTGGTGCAGCTGTGAAGGAAGACCACACAGGCAGACTGAGGGAAAGAGACTAATTAAATTGAGAGAGGCTAATATAGACATAGACAATAAACCAATGGATGAACCTAAATTCAAATCTGCAAAGAATAAACTACAAAACTAAACAAAAGGAATGAACCCATAAGGAAACCGCATCAAGACAGTTACGAACACTCAGAAATGAACACCTAAATGGCAATAATTAACCCAGTTTTGAACAAAAGAGAACCAAAACACTAACACTAGTAGATCATGACACAAGATATAGGAAAAACTCCTGAAACCATATCATGTGTTTTAGCTTTCCTGGCATGATTACTTATTTATTAACAGCAAATCTGCTGTGTGAGAAAGCAATGACTAATGAAGAGGCTTATTCTAATATAAAATCCTGACAAAAATTATTTTAAGGTTGACCTTGAAAATCTATTTTGCATCTTATTTCATTGATTAGCACGTGACTATCTTACATTTCAGAAAAGGTGTATTTGTAATGTAATGTATCTTGTGCCCGGTATTTTGGAGAATGTGGAATCTGATATTAATTCTGACTTTCCTGAAAGGTTGCAAACATTTCCAGAACCAACATGTTCCATGTCAGACAAGTAGCAATGATCACATTGATAAATTAGAACAAGTTTGCTGTACTCAGTTTAGCTTTCTATGTATTTGCTGAAAGTTTCACTCGCTCTTCCTCTGCCAAGTCTTTCTGACTTGTGCCGGTGTGTTGCAGAAAAAGCGGTTTCCTTTTAAATAGCAGGTTAGTGTCGCTGTGCCTCACCTTACATCCTTCCAAACATCATTGCAGACACTTAAATGAAGTTAATACCGAGTCATCTTTCCTCAGTAACAACACCAAAGAGAGTTGTCGTCGTTATTGTTGGTGCGCCCTTGAAGCGTGTAGTATGGTGCATTCAAATGGGTAAATGATGGGAAAACGATCAGCTTGTTGCGTTTCCGACCAACCAGCCAATCACCAGCCAGGGCTGATGGAGGCTATTCCAGTAAATACCTGGCATTTCTCTGCAGACTGAAAGACATTAGCAGGTGAGATTAAAATTCTTCTTTTTTCCTCTTTTGTCAGTTAACGCAAATGAGAGGCGTGAAGCTCAGTCTATTAAATTTGACCTCACATATAGAAACAAAGTTGAGAGGGTTTTTTTTTTTTTGCAGCAAACCAGGCTTTAGAACATCCAATGAAATCAAGCAGCTCCCCGGATGGTGTAAATATCCGTTCATTTCTTCTTCCCAATGTTAGAAAATTCTGTTTTCAGTCTTGCTTTGTCCTACTTTGATAAGATAAGATAAGGTAGATAAGATAAATTCTTTATTGTCATTGTCACAAGAACAATAAAGAATCCTGTGTTATAATCACTGGAAGCCTAGATCTAATCTTTTAAACATGTATCATTTATTACAACCCAAATTTTTTATTTTATTTTTTTTAAACCTTGGTTTGATCTTTACACTTGTCCTTGCCTCCCACGACCTTCACACTGCCAATAAGAGCTGAGCGGTGATCATGTAAATCGCTGCATAATTACAGAGCTTACTTATGGCTCCCTGCACATGTTCTGTTAATTATATATCGGATGTTAAACGCTCAGACTTAACTGATGTAAAAATCGCAAGCTGTAAAAGTAGTAAAGACATAGAATTATAACCTTATTATTTAACGTGCACCAGGTATGAGCGCTACCCGATGTGCATTAGTGTGCATTAAGCCTTTTACGAGGTTAAAAATGAAATCTAAGTACATTTTTATAAATGAGCTCCCAGGAGTACAGAAGGTTGATTGGTTTCTTAATGCCTTACCGGGTCTAATTAATTGCTTCTCTCTCCACCTACTGAGTTTAACAGCCTATTACGACGGTTCAAAGAATCTCAGATAAGAGGAGCACGGACATGTGCTCTGATTGCGCACCGGTACACAAGAGGAGTCGATACAGGCCGCGCTTTGCTGTTCTTCAAGAATCTTCTACCGTAAAAAATAAAAATAAAAATCTAAGCAAACAACTGATCAAAGCAGATCGGATTAAATGAATATTTTTAATATCCATTGATTTCATGGCGTAATTTTGAATTTGATGAAAACAACAATTGTCTTGCCATAAAATGATATGTTCAGGGAGGACTTCAGAATGTTTGTCTAAGTTCACACAACTTGACATTGCATGGTGACTGGAGATCAGGACCACACTGCAAAAACACAAGATCTTACAAAGTACTTTTGGTCTAGTTTCTAGTGCAAATATCTTAGTACACTTGGAATAAGACAAACTAACTTCCAAGAAACTGTTCAGCATGAAATACGCACTTGTTTAAGTAAATAATTCCTTAATATTGATGGAAAAAATTGCTGTTCCTTTGGCAGATAAATTAACTTATGACATGGTAAAATGTCTTGTTGTAAGCAGTGATGGCATAGTTACTTTGAAAAAGTAACTTTAATCGGATTACTGATTACTCCTTGAAAAAGTAACTTAGATTATTGATTACATGATTTGGAAAGTAACTAAGTTACATTTAAAGTAACTTTTTTAGTTACAGCCCTGTTTTTGCTGTCAGAGCGCAGCGCACAGAGCTCCTCCTGTGGCTCCACAACTCAGATGTCCCGCTGCACAGATTTGTGACACTTATCTTAATATTAATAATTATAATGGTGTTTAGTTGCACAACTTTACAGACTTATTCATTTCCTGGCTGTTTTCACGTTTATTGCGCTGTTCATATTAATCTCGAAGTTTAGAGTTTTCCGGAGCGCAACGCGAAGCTCAACGTCAATAAAAGGTAATATATTAACTTGACATTAACAAAGACACAGCGGGACGGATCATCCGGGAAATGATGGACAGGGAGATTCTGACTAAAACTAACTGGATGTCAGTCAAGTTCTGACATACAGTTGCTTATTTGCAAGCCCAAAAACCGCAACCCGCGACTCATTAAATCTGCAAGCTGCTTTAGAAAAAAACACGTCCAAAGCTGTTGAAACTCAAAATAGTTCCTGTTTTTCCAGCAACAAAATGTGCATCTCCCTCTTCTCTCCATTGTTTATGTTTCTGTCGCTGCTGATACTGTCACAGAGAAACGGCGGTCACTCCCCAAGACACTTAGAGGAAATAAAATTTAATTACAAAAGAAAATAGTAACGCACAGTGACGCAAAGTGATTTCGATAAGTAACTGTAGTCTGACTACTGGATTTGAAATAGCAACACGTTAAATTACTAGTTACTGGAAAAAAGTGGTCCGACGTCAGTAACACGTTACCGACATCACTGATTATAAGAGACATGATCTGTCAATGGAACAAGTACTTCTTCATCAACATTAACTATTTACTTAAATAATGTTTTAATTATTTACTTAAAGCAAGCCTTTATATCTGTCTACCAAGCTACTTGTAAGTTAGACATTTTGTCATTTTCGAATTGTGGAAACAGTGGACATTCTTCTTTTCTTTGTTTTTTTAATGTTAACTATTTTTGGGGGGGGAGGAGGGTTTGACTGGATTCTTATTCCTGGAGGTTTTCTTCCTCACAAACTTCCTCTTTTTTTTTAAAAAAAAAAAAAAGAGGGACTCTCTTTGTTTTAAAAAGAGAGTCCCTGGAAAAATGCCGTTAAATATCACATTTCTTTCCCTACTGCCGATCTCAGGCAGAGACCTTTTGGAGTTTTCTCAGTCTCTTGTAAAAGCCACCAGGTTAAATGCTCACATTTATTTTTGATTCCACAAGTAAAGACAGATGTGATCCAGTGAGCTAGAGAAACAGTCAAGCCATCCTGTCATAACAGGTGTTGCCTTTTCCTGGGACATTATTACATATACTGTATATATTTATTTTTGCAGTCTAACAGGTATACCTAATATAGATGCTCTCCTTTTTTACAGTATCTACTGTAGCACTTGTATACACTTCAGCCAGTCACAGGATTTTTTTTGTTGTTGTTTAATTTTTTGTATTGTGCTTCATTTTTTACAAACTAATCCCAGTTTTATGCTTGTTTTCTTACAAATGAAAGGGATCAAACTACTGCCTGCTGTATTCGGTCGCCGAACAGAATCATAGGGAGCAATACTTGAAACATTGCTGGTGACTATATAGCGGCACTGAGCAGGATCACGGAGTATTGGGCTCCTTGTCTTCTAACAGAATTGATTTGAACTGCTGCAGCTGTGCTTTTCTTCCCCACCGACTGAGCATGGCACAGCTTCTGAAAATCTTCCCACTAATGCCACAGATCTGAGCTGAATCTTTCTCATTATGTAGCATTACTGGAACTGCTTTACTGACATTTGAGTCTGTAACTTGGCTGAGCTGCAGCCCACACAGCCTCGCTTGTGTTTAATTCCTCGCTATGTTTCTTTTGTTGCAGTTTTTCTTTTCCTTTCTGTGCAACCTCACCTTGCCTTTCACATCGCCCGTGCCATTCTCATTCTCAGTAAGCGCGTACATTAATGAGAGGACCAGCAATTTTGCTTGTATCAGGTCTAATATTTGTCAACTCGGATGTGCACATGCAGTTAATGCCCGTCTTTAGAAATCTTTTCGCATTTTCTTCTGGTGGCTTTTTATGTTTAAAATGTCCCATGTAATTACAGCACCGCTGCGGCCTAATAGCTGAACACGTGTAGCAGTTAGAGGGGGGACTTAATTTCGTAACAAGGAGTAATTCGCCCTATTGATCTGCAACGCTCAGACAATGACGATGTCCCCAGTGTTTTTCATTACCAGCGCGCGGTGGCTGTCGCTGTACCTACCTGCCCGCTCGGCAAAGTCGAGATTCATCTTTGCCGACTCGTTAATGTCCACCCAACTTATTGCCTCTAATGTCGGGGCGGGCTTTGATCATTATCATCATCACTACCTGTTTAAGGGAGGGAACCGCCAGGCGGTTTTAGCAGGAACATAATGTGAGCTCTCTCGGGCTGCTTGAGCAAAATGAGATGTGGTGTTTCTGGTGGCCACGGGAGACGCGGTCGGTGATGTGCGCTAATGAACCCTGGAACATACAAACAATTCGCAGGCCTAGCGTCGGATCACAGCGCTCCAGCTGCTGTGATGTCTTCACACTGCATACCGGTGGCAACATATCTGCGGATCTGTGATCCAGCCTGGTGTCGGTGTGTGAACTGTTGTGTCAGCTGGGAGGCTGAAGTTGTTAACTTCCGTGGTTTTTATTTAAAAAAAATAAGACGCACGTCCAGTGGTCTGTCTCATAACAAAAAATTATATGAGACATATAATCTGTGGAAACAGAGAGTCAGAGCCAGGAGGAGGCTCTTAGCGTTGTCAATCATTCTACATTTGACGGTGCTCACCCCTCTCTTTCTTTGCTATGGTACAGCAAAGTCTGTACTGATTGCTAAGGCTAGTTAGCATTGCCACTGATGACGGTGGATAGACGGTGTTCCTGTAACGGTAAGTTGTTTCTCCGCCATTGGGACATTGAGCAGTGAAGTACATGAAATTGATTGACAGCATTAAGACCTTCCTCCTGCCTCTGATTGGTTGTTTTTGGTCGAGAGCAGCTAGTGTTTGTAGACGACTAGCTCAGAGCTCAATCTCTTTTCCAATTATGTCTCTTTTCTAATTATATTACACTGTCACAACATAGTGACAGTTTTAACAAATATGTAAAAAAAAAAACTTTTTTATAGATAAAAGTTGCATACTGCAGCTTTGAACACATACTATTGACTGATTGCTCTATTTTTTACAGCTGTGATTGACTGATGTGCAGCTGTATTGGGGAGAAAATTGTCTTTTTAGAATGTCAGTGCAAACGGAAAGAAGGTTATTTACTTTCACACTGGATGTTGCACCGCTCTCGAACTCAAAATAAATTAGTGGTTCCCTCTAGGAAATATGTTTCTGCAGTCAGATTTAAAGCCTCTGCCACAAATATCTTCTGGCCCTGTTAGAATCCCGCTTCCGGTGCTCAAACTCCTTCAGCTTGTGAGCAACACCAGCGCCTTCAATTTGATTCTTTCTGCTCGAGAATCTCCCTGGAGTGAGCTCCGTGAGCGCAAGAGCCAAAGTCAGAGGGAAGACAGCGAAGAGAAATTCCCTCAGATTGTGTAAAACAGCAAACAAGACGAAACCCAAACCTGTTTTCGTACAAGGGTATAAAACATGGGGGCGACGAAAGAAAAAAATTAATGAATTATTTGAAATAAAAGGACTAATAAAACATCTAACTGAGGAAAGCACCCTATAAAACCAGGCTAAGCACTGACTGTACACTAGAGATTGGTATATAAAGACTCTTTATGAAAGAAGCTAGTACATGTGGGACCAGAGGCATTTAAGTGGAGCTGTAGTCTTATCAGACAATTACTACTGGAACTGACAGTAGTCCAGACAGTGAGTAAAAGTCTTCAGAAACGGCACGTAACAGATAAATTTGCATGATCTGCACTAGTACTGATGCCTAGGGCAAGAATCTTTAGGCAATGTTGTTATATTTAAGGCAAACCAAAGGCCTAATTGGTGCAAATTTGCCTTTGTGTGTATATAATAGGTGAATTGCATCTCTACTGCTCACACACATTATGTGTTTCTATTTTCACAAGGACTTTGCATAGACGTCTGTTAACTTTTCTTTAATTGACCTAAACCTGACACTTACCACAACACTAACCATTGCCAATATGTGACTAACCCTAAACTCATTTCACACCATAGTCCTAAACAAAACCTATTACCCTAAAACAGGTAATAGGTTTCTTATGGGGCCCGGGCTCTGGGCCTCACAATGTACTGTTTGACAGAAAAAAATTAACTTACGAGGTGAGAAATGCTGAAACACACACACACACACACCATCCATTTTTGCACCTATTTTTACTGGAAACATCCCAAGTCTAACCTTAACGAAACATCATGTATAACTTGGATTCACCCCCCAATTAGAGGAATGTTAAAATGTCGGGGAGAATTACATACACTTTTTAACATGTAATAAAATGGTGTCATTCAGTTCAAAGTACCTCAAAAAAAGCGAGTTCTGCTCAGAAGAGCTTTAACTACGTTTATGTGCAACACCGCATTGCGACACCTGCCGCAGAGATACAAGAGAGACTGATATGTGCCCCATTTTCTCCTTTTCTTAGGAATATTAAACACTTTTTTTAAGATTTGCCAACCATTATGACAAGATGAGAAACAGTGTGACAGTAGCTAAAGGGCCTAAATGTTATGTTGAGATAAGTTAACCTGTCCTGTGATGTAGTTGATAAGTGTTTACCAATTAAGTCACTGAAGCTTCATAAATCTTATCTTCAGGGCCTAAAATTCAAATGTTATTTTTGGCTTGTTGTGTTTACTCTGGAGATAATGGAGGATGTTTTTTTGTTGTTGTTGTTTTTGTTTTAATAAGTTGTAATTTACACCAGGTAAATGATTTCGAATCAATCTAAATGTTCAAAGTTCTTTGAAACTCGCTCGGTGTTCTCATTTAGTTCTGAGTTCTATGAGAAAAAAAAAAATGCCAGCATGCAATAAAGCTTTAATTACCAGCCGGAGAAAGAAAAAAGTATAACTGTTAGGTTTGGGACATGAGCCGACCTCTGAAGCCACAGGTTTCCAGAGCATTTCCGTCACTGAATATGTAATATTTCTGTTTCATAAAGCCTTTGCAGGAAGTCCCTTTTTCATGATTTAGACGTGGGTGACTTTTATATTTGCATTCCTGCAGACTGTATTGAGACTGATAGGATAAGGTCATTACAGACTAGACTAGACTGTACAGGAAGTTATGTATAATGCATGCAGTCTGCTAAGGAGATTGTGGTTATAGACTTTGGCATACGGAGAGAGAGAGAGAGAGAGAGAGAGAGAGAGAGAGAGAGTAAGAGTGTGGTTCTGTGATATCAATTTTTTAGCTACCTTTGAGAGACTCCTTTTTTTTCTTTTTAAAGCGAAAAATGTGATGCCCAGTTTAGAGATGAGAGAGAATTGCAGCTTTTTAAAGACAGGTCATCCATCTTTCTCTTGAAATTATACCAAAAAGACAAGGTTAATCACAATAAATTCATGACTCAATATGGGAGGCAATCGCATTTTCACATATTGGTTTGGATAGCTTCCCCCCACCCCCAACACTTCCCTGTGTATCCTTCACAAATGTTATGAGGTCCTCTTCACTGGAATGTTGTATTTGCTTAATGCCAAAAATGACCCCCTTTCTTCTAACAAATTAATTAGATTTTAGATGACAACCGCCAGCTGCCAGAAGTCCTCATGCAAAATATTAAAACCTTGCCCGCAAGTGCTTATGTAGCTATAATTTAAAATTGCAACATACTAAATTTACAAAGTCTAAAAGCGTGTTTGAAGAAAAGTGGTTTTAGCATAAGTCCACAACTTAGCAAAATGTGGGAAAAGGTGAAGGAAGATGTATTCCCTCTTGAGGGATTCCATAACAAACAAAATTAGGTACATTCTATGAAGCCATTGCTAACCTACAAAAAACTAAATATGAAAATTAAAACCTTTTTCCGTAGCCTTTCTTGGTCTCCTCTTGCATTGTTGCAGATGGAGGAAATGCAGTTTGTGTTTCATTTGTCGCTGCGTCAGCACACAAAACAAAACAATGACAATAAAATAACTTGGCAAACATAAACCTTGGATGTTAACAGAAAACGAGTTTCCAAACAATGTTCCTTTCAAATGCTAAAGCACACAGAGGTGTTGACACAAGCGTCCTCATTAAAGCAAAACAAAGAGGCAATTTGTGTCAAAAAAAAGTTATACTTGTCTTTTTGTATTACTGTGTCTTAGTAACAACTGACATTTAGAAAACCACAAATTAACAACTTTTTGGTTGCTTGTTGTTGCAATCTGGTATCACCACATCATTATGTTGTATAATTCATACACTCAGATTTTTATTAAAGGGATTCATAAGGTAAATGCAAGAAGATAAATAAGCCCAGAAAAGGAGCTGAATCCAGTTACAGCAGCACTGAAGACCACAGGCGCAAGCTTTCCTACATCTATGATGTATGACTTGTTCTTCGCAGTATAAATAAGACAGACACACATTGTATATAGAATTTATTATATACAAACTACACCGTCTTTCTGTTGTCACGCAATTAAAAAAGCTGTCTCTGCCTCTTTTTGTAACAGTTTTCGGACGATAATGGAGCTCTTCGCTTGCCGTCGAGAGACAGACGAGCCTCAGTTTCAGGCGTGCAATTGCTAGAATTTAAATAATGTGCTGATTATTGCAATATTCTCAACAAAAGACAGTGCAAAGAGCACAGCGGAGCATTTCCTAACGTTGTTTGCGAGTCATTAGCATAAAAACGGTATAATCAGTGCGGCCGTGTAATGCCGGGACATGAGTTCGAGAGCTGGGAATGTTGTTTTTGTCGATTGTCATGCAAGCGTGTGATTCAGATGCCGGTGTACAAGCAACACACGGACCTGTGTTTGTCTGACAGGCTGGATTTGTGTTTGATGAATAGAGCACAAAAGCCGGTGATTTTCACAAATACATTCAGCACACAATGTGAACATATTAACAGCAAAAACTGCTGCAAAATAATTAGGTTACTACCAACATGAGTGCTGAGACCCCAAATAAGGACGAGGCTGATTGAGATGTAGTACTTTTGCTTCGCTTGCAACCGTTCCAGCAAATCTGCTGTGACTAATTATTGCCTTTGCAGGGAAAGCAAAACAAAACAAAAAAAAACGTGGCTAAATAAAGTTTAAGTCAAGTCATATTCATTAATTCACCAAGCATGGCTGCGGCCAGCTGGCTGAATATAGTTAAATGTGATATTTTAGCCCCAACAGTGACGCTTTAAATTTCACTTTAATTGTAAGGGATTTTTATGAGTTCAATCTCTCTTCCGAAATTGCTTTTGTGCTCCAGCGGAGTTTTGTTTGCATCTTCAATCACCAAATAATCATTTACATATCCAGGATTGCGTTGCACACAATAGGCTGCAGGAGGGAAGTGCTCCCCGGAGCTGCAGAGTCGCCCCCGTAACGCCGCTCTGTTCTCGGCAGCTATAGGTAGCCGAACCTTTCCAGGAGATTATTGATCCCCGGGAGATGTGGGCGGCCAATTAAGAAAAAGTGCAGCTTTCCCCCCTCCCCCGAAACGCACTCTTGTAGCGGCCGTTCCACATGTCAGTTTCTCTGTTATACACTAAATGCATTTACTCTCAATGCCTTTGTATTGTTGAACACTCTTTCCCATTTGTTAGCTGTCCTGCCTAACAGGACCTCTCCTACTAAACAACATGCAAGCTGGGAAAATCATTTCCCCATCGACACCAGATCACATCTTTGATGTATGTTTTCCTGCTTAACATTCCTGCGATGGTTAGTCGTGGATTACAGAAGAATAAGCGGTCTCTCATTTTACATTGCTGTCTTAAAACTTAATTGTTTCTGTGCTGATGTTTATACAGCGTAATTATCTCCAGTCCACTGATGGTCATTGTCGGGGAGGGGGGAATTGGCGTGTAATTAAGCTGCAGTAAAACGGACCTTTAGCTCCATCGTTTGGTGGTATGTTTTGAGGATTACTGAAAACAAGATAATTATACAAGATGATAGTTAAGTCCTCGGTTGTTTTCATGTCAGGGGATTTCAAAGTGAGCTGCTTTGGTGTTTATCTTGCGTGGTTCTACAGCGCCTGATGGTAAATCCCTCAGGTCAAAGAGCGAGACTTGGTATAATGGATACTGGATTACACACACATTAAGAAATGTGTTTGTTGGCTGCTATATTTAGCAGTTATTCCTTTTTTTATATAGATATACAAGCCAAATTGCCAAAAATCTGTTCTTATTTTTTCTAATTAGTGTAGATTTTCCAGGCAGCCTAGAGACTATGAAGTTTGGGAATGTATGGACTAAAAGTTTGAGTTTTCAGCTCTCCTATGTAACTTCATGACATAAAATAATACAATACAGTCCGAGGCAGGAGAGCTTTCCTTCCATCACCTTCTACAAAACTTGTCGTTGCACATGTCACAACAATGAAATGCAGTTTGCATCCATCCAGAAGAAATATATATATATATATATATATAGTAACTGTAGAGTGAAGTTTAAAAAATGCTAATAATTAATTTCCCTTTTTGCTCGTTAGAGAGTTTTTTGTATATATAAATTGAATTTAAATTCATTACAGTATTTAATAGACATCTGAACTTTCCAGTAATTTATATTTAAAAATGACCATTATTTTTGGTTTGCTACGTCCTTATTTGACTGGACACATTGATCACTATGGATTTCTTTTGTTGTTCTTTTAATTAATGACACAATCAGCATTCTACCACTTTTTGATTTCGATTTAGCCAAAGTTTGGTGAGCTTAGCTCACCTTGATGTCTTCACAAACCTGTCTGTGTCCGTGGATGAAAGTCGCCTACAGACTAAAGACAAGCGACGGCCTTTCCACACAGAGAAATATTGTTTTTTCACTAACGCCGTACTCCGGTTTGGCAGATATGTTGCAGAAGAGATGCTTATTGGCAAAGTGGTACGCAGAACACAATAACGAAGTGTCTGAAACACTGTTAAAAAACAAGCATGGTGGACAATTAGATTAGATCTCCAAACATGCTAGTAGCTTACAAAAAAAAAATAATAGATCCGCTTACTCTTCACTGGACCTCCCAGTTCTCTGGTGGATAATCCAGCTGGATGTGGAAGATCACAGGGCTACAGAGGGACAATGAAGCTAGTTTGCTGCTAGTTAATCCGTGTTTAACGGCTGGTAAATGCTGAACTGTGTTCACAAATTATTTGCATGCACCATTTCCTTGGTTGAATGCCCATAGTAAAACCTGTTCCTCACTGGCTGTACAAAACCAGACGGATGTGTTGAACGCAAACCGCTGCAGAAAGAAAACATTGAGTTGTTGTTTTTATTCATCATTTCTGCAAAAAAAATAAATAAATAAAAAACTTGCTATAATTATGCATCCCAAATTAGCTTTTCATTTTGTTTTGTTTTTTTTGTCAGCGGTGATTCACCATGGCAGCAAATCAGAGCTTTAACAGTCAGATGTTATGTAACACATTTGGAGTTTCATAGTGGAATATTAATGCCTTCTCTTCTGGAGTCCTTTAATTTCTAGCCTGCTCGACATTTCGTCTCCGAGGATTCGGAAAACAAAAACACTAACCGCTTCTTCTGCCTGATGAATAGTGGCCTCAAAGAAAAAAAAACAAAAAGAGAGAAAGAAAGAGAAAGCAGGCTTTGAGAGAGAGAGATTAGATTTTCTTGGTCTTTTCAGAGGTCTCACCTCGCTCCTTTTAATTCATCTGGGAACATAAAGAGGCTCTGTCTTCTCTACCTCTGCTGCGTCTCCCTCGTCGGGCACTAAACTCGGCACACCTTTCTCCTCCTGCGCACGGCACTTATCTCTCTTTGCATCACTCCCTCTTACTCTCACTTCATCCTTTCAGACCATTGATTTTTCACAGCATCTATAAAATATTTACAAAGTGTGGGCAGACTTCTTTTTCCAGGACTTTAAAGAAGGGAAGGAGAGATCATTTTTGAAAGGCAGCAGCACAAGGAGAGAAGGAACAGAGAGGGGAGGAAAAGCAAAGGGATGGAAGGAGGCAGATAAGGGCGTTGGAAGTCCACCCAAAGTTGCGGCTTGAATAGCAATGCTTCCCCTCGACCCCCGAACCTGCCGATGATTATGAATAAATAAAAACACCTACCGTACTGATTAATATCTCTTGTGATGTATTGATTGGGACAGAGGGTTCTTTTGTTGCTGTTTTTGTTGTGTTTTTTTATTATTATTATTATTATTATTATTATTATTATTTACTAGTTCACAAGCTCAAAGCTTGGTACTGCTCCTGTATAACTGAAGATGTGAAATCAAGAAAGAAAAGTTCACAGAAAGGTCACATAGACGACACATTATCGCTACACTGCAAAAACACGAAACCTTACAAAGTATTTTTGTTCTAGTTTCTAGTGCAAATATTTTCTTACACTGAAAATAAGACCAACTAACTAAAACGTTACTTTTTAGAAGATATAGAGGCTTGTTTTAGGAAAGTAAGACCTTAATATTGATGAAATAGTACTAGTTCTATTGGCAAAAATAAAATTAACTTAAAACATGGGGAAAATGTCTTCTTTATAAGTTAAATCTGCCAATAGAACCAGTACTTTGTCATCAATATTAAGAAATTATTTACCTGGATATCTTGCTTAAAGTTACCTGTAAGTTAGTTTTGGCTTATTTCACGTTTGCTAAGATATTTGCACTAGAAACTAGACCAAAAACACTGAGTAAGACTTTGTGTTTCTGCAGTGTATAAACAAACAGAGTAGGATTTTCCTCTCTGCTAAAGTTCTCAGTAAGAAAATGTTTTGCATATGTGACTACCATCGGAAGGAGCATTTCATCTCTAAAAATATTATAGTGAGCTTTTATTTTAAAATTTCGCTGCCGAGATTGCGACATTCAAAACCGCCATCCATCCATTTGTTAATATAACTCCACCAGCTCAAGCTCCACCTGTTTATTCTCATTTTAAGCGCAGCGTTTCACTCAGTAATACACATTTCTACCCACAGCCCAACGTGGGCCATATAAGGCTGGATTTTAAAAGGAGGAGATACCAAGTAGTCATTCCTGACCTGAACATAAATGTAGTTTTGCATTCTTGAGTTTCACATGGGAGAAAATCAACCAAATGGTCTGAAAAGCAGACACCGAATTTCTTAAAAACCAACAGCTTGACCCCAAAAAATAACTGGGATAAGGACATATTAAAAAAGTTGGGACGTTATTGAAAAGTTTATTTATTTCAGTAACTTAATTCACAAAGTGAAACAAGTTGTATAAATGTATTACACATGCTGATGTTTTCAAGACTTTGTTTCTGTTTTTAATTATGAAGACTTCTTTTTGTGCTGACAGATAATAAAGTGATAATATTACGTTAGACAAATCCAATCATTTATTTTTCAAGAAGTACATTTAATATAAGAAACGAGCTTCATGGCAACACATTTCCATTTACTGAATTCCTTCAGATTAAGCTTAGGCTGGAAATATTTACACAATTAAATTAATTTTGATATTAGACAGAGAAACAGCAAGTGGGTCTAAATATAAAGAAATTGTGCTCATTTCTGTTGATCTTTAAAGAGTCTTGCATGGTTCTGCTGCTGCCAGTCCTGATGAGATATCGTAACTATTATCATCTCCTGTCTGTATTGCGCAACATCATTCATTTGCTCTATTGCAAGTTGGATTAAATCAAATTGCATTTGAAAGCTAAATTGTGTCTAGGTTTTGCTTTTTCCAGAAGAAAGACTCACAACTCCAAAATGCCCCATAGAAAATATTAACTCCTTCATTTTTATTTTGACGTTTTATTCTTCCTCGTGCTGTGGGCATTGTTAAAAAGGAATGTTGTTGTGCTAGCCTTGTAATCCGTGTTGCCTGAATTTGTTTTACCCCAGGTGGGAGGGACCATGTACAACACGGGCCGCCACGTCTCTCTGCGACTGGACAAGGAGCATCTGGTTAACATCTCCGGGGGCCCGATGACGTACAGCCATCGTCTGGAGGAGATACGACTTCACTTCGGCAGCGAGGACGGCCAGGGCTCTGAACACTTGCTGAACGGACAGGCCTTCTCTGGAGAGGTGTGTGTGTGTGTGTGTGCATTCAAAAATGTTGCGCAGTCATTGACTTGCGTATTGAACAGACATGGGAAATGATGAATCATTTCAAATGAGTTCTGTTACACAAGAAACTGTGGCCAGCAGTGATTGATGAGAATGCTCCAGAAAAATCAAGTCAGACTCACTGGAAAATGTTTAGCAGAAATAGTTGTCCCCTTTTGTAGTGGATAGCAGCTTTAAATTTCATAAAAAGTTGGTCATAAAGCCACCACACAAGAATGAACAATGTACTATATAGGGCACAACATTATGATCACTAAGAAAGTAAATAAGTTAGGCATTAGGTGAACATTTTCTTCTTAAAGTCGTTGTGAAAGCAGAAAGAAGGAAAATTATTTTTTTAAAGCATGTCAAAATTCACCCTCACTGCAAACGCTCTAAAAATCATAACAATGGGTCGAGCAATGGATAAAAGGAAGAACTTTGATTACGCAAGTTGTTGTGCTGGAATACTGGAGGCAGAGATGTAAGATGTAAGATGGCTCCCCTACTTTCCGTTTTTGTAAAACTGCAAATATACGAATGTATTTTTGGCAGAAGTGAAATGGTTTCTGGTTGAACAATGATGCCACTGAAGGATGCGTCTGTATTAACTCATCTACTTTAATTCTAACCATAACCCTAAGAAAATTACTATTAACCTTAGACAGCTGTGAGAAGGAAAGAACTGATAAACAAAGACTGGGAAGAAAATTAGAAGAAGAAATGAACCACATAGAAGCATTAATAATAAAAAAAAAAGACTTCCAACAGCTCGTAGATATTTTTTTTATGTCAAGTAAGTGGTATTGATCAATAGCCATTGTGACCGCAGTCAATGGCATCACTACTGAGATAAAAGCTGCAGTCAGACAATGGGGAGGAGTACATAATCACTGTACAATTTTGAGTCTTTTTTTTTTAAAAAACAGAAACATTTTCCTATAAAGATCAAGACGATGTTTTATCCGTTTTCAGCTGGGTTTCCTGTCTCCCATTTAAAGTGAAGTGGATGCAATTATATGACCTGGATATCTTTCCA
The DNA here is from genome assembly GCA_903066815.1 of Brachyrhaphis roseni. Lineage (NCBI taxonomy): Eukaryota > Metazoa > Chordata > Actinopteri > Cyprinodontiformes > Poeciliidae > Brachyrhaphis > Brachyrhaphis roseni. The sequence goes on along the minus strand of CAEFZY010005755.1, from coordinate 14,729 downwards.
TAAGTGACAAATTCATATATTCTTCTCTTTTGCAACCTAGCGTTCCACAATAAACTTGCAGTGGCTCAAATTTCTAAAAACAGAATTGCGGTTTTGGAGTCTGGACCTAAGTGAAGTTACTTTGCACGCTTAAAAACCCTCCAATTTGACTAAATGAAAACATTTCTGCAGAGAAGAGCCAAATACTCGACTATCTGCCAGTCATTATAATTGCTTTATGCCAGCTGTTGACACCAAGAGTGGCACCACCCGTTATTAGGTGTAGGGAATAATTACTTTTTCAACGTAGGCCGAGGTCAGTTAGGATTACTCGTGTTATCTCTGCTTTTCACTTTTTTTTTTTTCCTTTTTCTTTTTTCTTTTTTTTGACCTGGAAAATTAAAGAGCGAAAAAGATTATGGTACAAGCAGAATAAAATGTATATGGCAGCAAAGACTTTTTTCGCAGCACTCTTCTGTGATCGTAATTGTCCGTGACTGAATGCGTTCCACGTTTTGTTTTGTTTTTCTTTCTCTTCTTTTTTTTCGTTTGTTTTGTTTGTTCTGTTGCGCTCAAGCCTCTGTGGAAGTTGTAGTTTATGGTCCATTGTATTCATCCGCCAGGCCTGTTTCTACCACGCTTCTTGCAATTTCATGTAATTTTCCTCGACTCTAAATGATAAGGGCAGCCCCTCTGTGCCGTAACTTGAATTACCACCAGTGAAGTCAAGCTGAGTCGAATGCAGAGAGACCATTAGAGAGCCACGATGTGTTGTGCTGAGTTGATATCAGCAACAGCACAGCAAGGTGTCATTTAGAGTTGGCTGAGGGTTTACTAAACACGCTGAGGTGAAACCAGCGGTTTTTTCTGTACCAATTCCACACACCTTCATGGTTTGATGATGAAACCCTTAAGGAGAGGTTGAAAAGTCTTTAATATTAATCTGGTAACTACAGTGTAGGTTTATTTTTGCTGTGCTGGGGGTTTGACAACAAAATTTTTGTTTTTTTATGTTTTATTTTTTTTGGTCCCTTGTATGATCAACCAAACACCAGAGACGGTCGTGGCAAAAATAATAATAAATTCACCTGTAAAATTCTCAACAGTAGTTTTCACATGCTGCGCGCCGTCCCCCTTTTTTGACATGTAAATTTGGCTGCTCATTTGAATATTATTTTTAAGTTCAGTTCACAGAGATTAAAACTGAGTAATTTATGTTCACAGTTCACAACTTAAAAGTTCACAACTTAAATATCCTGAGCCACATTCGCATGTCCTAACCAATTTTTCACAAGATTTTGCCTTCTAAAAAAACAACTTCCTCAAGGTTGGTGGATTCATGTCGTCATTTACCAATTACAATCTGCAGTCGTGCTTGCATCTATTCTGGTCCTCTTGTTCACACATGCTCTGTTCTGACATGGCCACATTCAAAGAATGATTCACTTCTGACTTTCTCCCAGAAAATGTTTCTGGTTATAATGTAAAAAATTTGAAAAAAAAACATTTATGTAAATTATTGGAATTTCCTGTGATTAATTGAAAATATTGTTGTTCAAAAGCATCTTGGAAACCAAGGAACACAAGGTAAAACAGGGTTACTATACAAAATATTATCCAAAGCCATAGGTATCTCACTAAGTATGATACCTAAGCCACTGTTGCAACATACAGTGGAAACCCTGGTATTAAGTGAAAATCTGACACCTTGATTTTCTTCAAATATTTTAGATTTGCGATGCAAAAAAATACACAAATGGACGGATTTTCCGTGAACAATTTGGAGTCAATTTCCACAGGAAAATCTTCAGAATAGGTGAATCTGCAAATACTGAATTGCAAATAGGCAGGCATCCACTGCACTTACAGCCAGACACCTTGAACACTGTGTAGTCCTGGTTACTTACAAACACAGGTGAACAAACAGGCCAAGCAAAGGTGGCATTATTTGGGTGAAAAAAATCTGGAAGAAAAGCTTTAAAAATCCCAGATCATGTAGGAACGTATGTTGACAGGTCAGCTATTAGTTTTACACCCCACTTCTCTGACAATAATGAATGGAAGAGACAAAAAACAAACAAAGCCATTGTTGAAAGCCTTAAGAAGAACCATTTGCAGTTTGCACAAACCATGTAGAGAACAGTCTTTTTTTTAAATGCCAAATTTTTGGTTAAAAACAAAAAAAAAAAAAAAGAAGGAAACTGAATATCCTGAACACCCGAAGTCCGTGGCTAAACATGGTACTGGTGCCATAAGAAAGAAGGGGACATTGCGAGCCACAGGAAACCATGAGTCAGGGTCAGCAGATGCTGAGCCACAGTCGCTACAGACCTCTAAACGTCATGCGGCACTAAGATTAGTTCAATATCTACGCAAAGAGAGCTGCAAGAGTTACTTTTGAAAAGGGTTGTCATGGCTATGCTACTTCATCAAAGCCCGACACCACCAGGTGCAACACAAAAGATTGGATGCAGTGGTGTAAATCGTTCTGCCAAAGGATTCTACAGCAGTGGAGATTGTTGTTCTCCAGAGTGATGAATTATGCCTCTCTTTCTGACAATCCAATTAATGAGTCTGGGTTTGGCAGTCACCAAGAGAGCGGCGCTTGCCTGATTGCAGTACGTCAAGTGTAAAGTTTGGTGCAGAGGAGATTGGGGGTTTGGAGCTGTTTTTCAGGTGTTGGCCTTGTCTTCCTAGTTTCAGTGAACTCTTCTCTTTCAAGGAAATCTTAATAGTTCAGTTTTAGAACATATTTCGAACAATTTCATGCCCCCTACTTTCTTGGAACAGTGTGGGGAGGCCCCGTTTCTGTTCCAGCAGGACTGCCGAGTAGAACGCAAAGCAAAGTCTGTTTGCTTGAGCCATTTGTTGCTTCTGTGAACTTAACTGGCCTGCACAGAGGCCGACCTCAACTGGAAAGACCTTTGGGAATCAGTAGAGCGAGGTTTGTGAGCAATGCCTTCCCAGGCAACATCAGCGTCTCACTTCACACATGCGCTTTAGGGAAAATGGGGGGGAAAAAAATCTCTTAAACGCACTCTTACTCCCTGTGGGAAGACTTCCTAGAGGAGTAGAAACTGTTACATCTACAAATGGTAGGTCAAAGTGGGATGTCCCTCAAATTCATAGCTAAAACCTTCAGTGATATTGGACATATTGTGTTCTATGACGTTCTAAATGCATCTAATTTTATTCAGTGCGAAACTGCGTCTTTGTCGCGTCGTGTACATTTTTAACATTTTCAAAATAGGAACCTGTTACTGTTCTCCGTTTGAGCTCATTGTGGTTGTTGAAGGGTTTATTGGTTTTTTTCGTTTTTGCACACCTACAGGCTACAGGGAGCCATATGACATTCTTAATGAGCTTTCACACCATGGCAGCAATTTGCATCAGTGCTTCAGGCAGAAATAAAGTTGTCTTGGTGATGACAGTTAAGCATTTAACGGTGTACACACACGGCACACACCTGAATCCAGCGCTGCTGTGAGCTCTGGCTTTTTTTTTCTTTTTTTTTTCTTTTGACGAGTGAAACAATTAGCTTTCTTGGCTTTTGATTGTTCAACAAACTCATGCGTCACTCACGCCACTGCATTCCGTCGGCATCATTATACGAATAGGCAATTTGTGTGGCAACAAAATAATTGCAGCCTTGACAGGCAAATGTATTATAATTAATGATAATAATTTATCCTCCCTCAGAGAGAGAGGGAGATATTCTAATCCTAACAAAACATGTTTATGTGTCCTTGGGAGGATGGAGAGCTCTGGATCCCAAGCCTAAAAGGATGCATCACCTTCCCTTCACTCCCTTCATGTTTTATTTCGCCCCTGCCTTCACTTGCCGACTTACCCTTTGAGGGTGAACTTTGTTTGAGGACTAGCTCAGAGCCAGAGAATAAAGGCTTCGCAGGCGACGTGCAGCTGAAATGTGATGTTGTACAGTGTCCTCCAGGCAGGCGGGAGTAAGAGGTGGGGGGGAAAGGTTATGTTGACAGGAGATTTCCATTTCCAAATGGATATGTATTGCAAATGTGCCTTCAAAATATTTACTCCATTCTGTTTCACTACCATGGCATTACAGTCTGGATTTGAAGACGAGCACGAAGATGCAGCTGCCGGTCTTTTGCCCTGAGCCTCGTCTCTCAGAACTTGCCGAGAACTTTTCTTTTTTTTTTACAAAACACTAAAGGAAAGCAACACTTTAACCCTGAACTGAACAGAAGCTGTTTATTCATCTGTTGTAAAGGGTTTTGCGTGTCTGTAATGTTACTATGCAGGACTAAAGAGACCTTTAAATCTAAAAGACTTGGCGCTCATCACCAAAGATGAATCTGTATAAACATGCAAAAGCCTGGTGGCCAAATGAAAGAACAGCTTGATTGCTGCGATACATTTAAAATATGTTTCTGTTTTTCGGTATTAATTATTTCCAAAATGCCATCCGGTAACAAAATGGATGATGTAACTTGCTATATGTAGTCTCAATAGGTTTCTTTATTGTCCTTTTTAGAGATGTCTGTATTATGTACCATCAGAGACACATTTGGTTAGATTAAAACAAAAATTATTTAAAAGTTAAGTCTGCCTGGGGTATGAATAATTTCATGCCTAACTTTTGTTTAAATTATGAAACTGCAAAAATGCTGAAACACTGAGTTTCTCTAACTCAAGGCAAAAAATATATATTTTTAGAGACGCCTTTGATTAATAACAATTGGAAAATCATAAACTGTAATAAATCTTACAACTTGTTATTGTTTTCCCTTACTTTGGTACTGCAGTGTTAAGTTTTTGCTAGCTAGTTTTTTTTATTTTTATTTCTAGTCATGTAAATATGACTAGAAACAAATAACATGCCTTGCCTGATACAATCAGTTAGTTTTTTGTCATGACCTGTGAGGATTGTCATCTGAACCTTAAACCATTGGAACTACAATACCCAGCCCAGAAAAAAAAACAAAACATAAACTTCAGCTAAAAGCTGTAAAGTTTGACGATCCATCAAAAGTGATGAGTCTAAATCAATACCATAGTCACTTTTGTCGCAAATTCCCCTCAATGTCTTAGTTCGCTTTAATGCTGCTTGATGCATATAACAGTTTCTGTTTTTCAGCTTATTTGCTAAAGATTAACTGGGAGTCTACAAGTTTCTTTTGAGTCGGACGATTAGAAGGCATCAGAACGTTAGGTCAGTAGAAAGCTCAAGAAAGGACACAACACTAGAAAGCTGCACTTTGAGCTAAAATAAAAAGGACAACATCTTCTCTGAAATAACTTCTTCTGAGGTAACAGCGAATAGAAAACTTTGTTGTCTTCTGTCACCCCTACGCCCCGTAGATGAATCCCCGCCCGGCCTTGGTTACTTCACGCTCCAATAAGACGCTTCCTGCTCCCCCAGCTCCTCGTTTCTCTCCATTTGTAGACAGAAAAGTGGCTAGGCATGTCCTTGAAACATGAACAAAGAGATATTTAACATTTTTAAAGCTGAATATCCTTCTGAAATGGCAACCTATGGGAGTAGTAGTGAAGAACTGGTTCATGTGTGTGTGTTTGTTTGGCTCTGCTCCCCTGGAGCAGCTTCACAGTCTAATCTGAAAATGAAACACCTTGCTCATCCTGCTAAAATATTCCAACTATTTCTCCACAAGGCTAACTTATGTTTTTGCATGGCGAGACAACGCTCGGCGGCCTTTATTGTCCTCTGATATAAGAAACGGGAGGAAACGGGTTAGAAGACAGCAAGAAAAGGTTGAAGCTGCCTCCTGCAAATTTGTAAGGAAGTATCTAAATAATTTAAAACATGCATTTCTCTTTATAAGAAAACTGTAATGTAAAAAAACTTAATTTGAGTTGAACATTTAACCTTGGTCTTCCTGTATGCAGTATTAAAATCCCAGTTCCCTTCTGGTGATCTTTTAACTCATTTAATTGTTTTACCACAGGTATTCGTTTTTATGAATTTCTTTTTTTCTGGAGTGTGTTCATTTCAGTCTGTTGTGGAATCTTGGTGATCTATGACAGGAAGGAATTCATCCGTTTAATTTTTCTGTGAACGCTGTGTTAAAGTAAAGTCACACTCCTGCTCTCTAAGGACAATGTTTGTCAGAGTTGATTTCAAGAAAACCCTTTGGATTTTGTCCTAGTTAAAGTTGTTGCTGCTGAAAATCCAGAACTATCATCTTACAGAACCTGCTAAAAACTTGATCTCTCACTAACTTTTGTTTGGCACTTGATTGGTTCATAAGAAAAATGCAACATTGTGTTTGGATATGGAAATTATGAACAATTAAAGCTGTTTAATGGATTCCACTATTAATAAGCTACTAAATTTTACTACTTTAGTTTCAGATACCCTCTTCATTTATTTAGATATTTTTTATTTTGGTATTGGGGTTTCTCAACCCAACATCAAAAATGATTTTTTTTTTTCTGTCAATTTGCTCTCAAACGCTAATTTTTTGCACTTTGTCAATTTAAGAAAATGCACAAAAATCATTTTAATGTCACTAAAGTATTTTAGACACCTAGAAGCTCTGTTCTGTCAAAATGCTGTGTGCGTTTTGAGCGTCAGGCGCGTCTGGTTTACATTCAATGTCTGCGTTTTTTGGGCCCGTTGTGGCGCATTTGGAGCTCCCAGCATGGCGCGATTTGAACTATTTGGAGTGTTTTGAGTGTTTGATGCTCCACACAGACTTTGAATGTAAACCAGAGGCGCCTGACGCTCAAAATGCGTTTTAACAAAATATTTCAAAGGAAAAAAAACACAAAAACACCTAAAAGTCAGAAGTTTGATGTATCAAACTTAAATAAAAAAGTATCTGTGTCAGTATTAATATCAGCGATATGGGCTCTGTGTGTACTTAGTGTTGAATTGATACTACCCCTACGGTGTTGTCCTGGGTTGATGTGGCCACTTTAAAGTGCACCCTTCCTTTTACCCAATGACAGACGGAGGCCATCTCCTTTCCCACAATAACTCATGGATAAAACTGATATGTGGGAAATTGTTAGATGCGTGAGTATACGAATTGAAGTCTACGCCGCTTAAATATCAAATATATCCAACTAAGTATCCACACAGAATGAAAGACTCCATATGCTGCTAAAGAAACAATCCTGCTATATTTAATTCAAATCCTGTCAAGTGTCTCAGAAGGATTCGCCACAGGCAGCTGCTGCAAAGATTTAAAATCCCCATCAATCACAGATACATCTCTTGTGTGTCCTCTTTCTAGCAGAGCCGCGCACATGGAAAATCGCATTGAGCTAATATTGCTGCGGCAGATTATCATCACAGAGATGTTGCCGTGGAAGCTAGTTCTGTTTTATTTTCCTCTTCCTCTAATTATCATTAATCACTATTATGGAGCACATTTCGCCCACGTCTGGTCTGTGGCGTATTAATTTCTGAGAAACTTGGATTAATATCAGATCAGAACATCAGCGTGAGGCTAATTTTTTTATTTATTTATTTTTTTCAGAAATACATATTAATGGAAAACAAAATATTCAAATGAGAAGATAATCAGTAAATGTGATCTACATTCTCCCAGCTAATGGATTGAGAGAAGGTGATTTCTGGCACAACTGAAAAGCAGCTGAGTTGTAACGGCAAAAACGTATAATCTGACTGTGATCGCACTGTGTGGCAACAGGAGAGATCCTTTTAGCTTTATGGGCCCATGCTCCAGTTAATCCGATGGGGGGGGAGGGCAGATAGATGGAAGCTGGGATGGAGAGCGTCATTTCCAGCCCAGCGTTTATACGCAGCACTGAACACCTTCCCTCTGCTATCGACTTGCTGTCTTCATATTTCCGTATCCCTGGAGGCCAGGCCAGCCATCATGCCATAAAGAGGCTGTCATGACCCTCAGAAACAATACCCTCCTCCACCCCCCCAAATCTCCCACACACTTTGGAGATTGCTGCCCAGCGAGCCCTTCACATCTAATTCAACTTTGTCGTAAACCCCATCCAGTTTACCAACACTCGGCATGTTACTGCAACAGAAGCCCCTGACTCTTTATCAGGACAGTATCCCATGATGTTGTTGGCCATAACATTTACCTGAATGACATTTATACTTATATACAGTAATGCTGGATATATGGGAGTTCTGAGACTATATCTGACCCTGTTGTTGATTAAATTCTACCAGTTTATGACCAGAAATAATTGCGGTAAGAGAAGTAAAGAGGTTGGCGAAACAAAACGGCAGGAAAACAGAGAGACAGCCCCTCTGTTCAGACCTCTGTGGTTCACTTACATCTCAAGAACAACTTGGAAGTCAAGCCAGATGATCTGAAAGAAGAATTAAACCAGCATTAAAGAAGCGGTAGTATTAGCTTAAAACACATTACTTCACTTTTTTCAGACGGTTCTACAACCATTCAAATCCTCAGACGTGTGACCAAAGAAACTCATGTTGGTCTCATTAGGATATCATCCACAACAACGTAAAAGACTCATGAGACTGGCATCTGGGCTAATCAGATGCTAGCAGGCATCTGGGCTAACCCGATGCTAGCTGTTTGTTTAGCTTCTGCACAACCTTGTAGTTGGGAGTATTTTGCTCCTTGGGATTGTCTGGCTCAAAACTCAGCCTAAATTTACTCCCAAACTATTTCTACCTCTTGGTTTTATCAAGAGATGGAGGCTAAGCGTTGCGTTCAGCAGCAGGCCCGATGGGATTCCCGGGCTTTCCTCGTTTACTCTGCCTGACCTGAGTGGAAGGAATTCACACTGCAGTAATCTATTCTCTCCCGGTCCAGAGACTGTGCTGTCTGTCTCCAGTCACAAATTTGGCTCTGGATTTTGAAGGAACATGTGTTGCGTTTCATTTACCTTGAAAGTCAGAACTTGGAGCCAGGAATGACTTCACACACTCTTACAAACGTCGCTGTTCTCTCCGCATGCAAACACCACTTTTAATTTGTTCAGCTTAGATTCATCGGTAGCACTTTATTTGACAGGGTGTGCATAAGACTGACATGACACTGTCATAAATGTGACACAACACCCTTTATGAACATGAAGGAGTCTTCATGAATGTCTGACTGTTGTGTCATTCGGTAAATAATGACACTTTTAATGCAAATCTGCATTAAACTTTTATTTTAGTAAGTTTTAATGGTATTTGAAGTCCATTAAAATGAACAGTGACAACAGTCAAACATTCATGAATACTCCATGTTCATAAAGGATGTCATGTCATGTTTGACAGTGTCATGTCAGTCTAATGAACACCCCTTCAAATAAAGCGTTACAGATTCATCTTTGCTATATGTAACATTGGTCTAAGACACACACGTTCAACTTTGTCTTGTAAAATAAACAATTTCCGCAGACCGAATTTCTACGGAACAACTTGTGAAAAATAAAAATAAAAAATGGTGGAAATAAACTATACTGAGACCAAATTGCAGTCTGAAACTAAGCTTTGCGAATCAACCTTTGGGCAGTTTTTGGCTGAGTGGTGCCAATGAGTTCCCCATTCTGTTTCACCTCTGTTACCTGAGGGCCACCGTGTTCAAAACGTCTTCATGTCGATTGTGTGGCATGATGAAAGCCTGCTTCTGTATAAAAGTTTGTTCATTCTTCCATGTTCATAAATTAGAAAAAAATAAAAATGTAATTTATTTTAAGACTTTTTGCACATCATTACCAGGGGTGATATTATATGTGTCTGGTATTGCGCAAGTCAAAAGTCATGTAATTTATTTTCATGCTCCAGCAGCAAGATTAGCTAAACCACGGTCGTTGCAGTGAATCCCATTTGAGCATAGTTCAACATGGATCTCGTCTCTGTGTTTATATCTTTTTTTATTTTTCTTACTAACTTCTACTCAATAAAACTTAAATAAACCTTTTTAATCTGAGCCAAATCTGTAATTTTTGTCACATCCTGTTCTTAGAATTGTTTAGCATGTATTCAGCGGACGTCAGAAAGCAGCGTTCTTGCTGAATCCGAAGTGCCTGCACCTGTTAAATAGGCTGGAGCGTCACTAAAATCAGCAGTCGCCGAGAGTCTGGTGCAGCCGAGGAAACGCTGTGATAAATGATGTAGTGCTGCAGGAGCCATGGGTCTGGCCAGCCCTCTGCAGCTCTCCTCCTCTGCCCTTACTTTAACTATTTCTGTATCTAATTACAACCTCTATTTTTTTCCTTTTCTGCTTCGTCTCCCTCTTTTCTTTCCCCTCCATTTGGCAGATGTTCTCGCTTTATTATGGCCCACGCTGGCCTTTTTGTTGCCCAGCAGCAAACTTTGGCGCTATTAGTAACCGAGGGAGTGCGCATGGATCCTTCAGACTGCTTCTGACGTCCTCACCTAAAAATAAATAAATAAAAGTAGAAAAAATAAAACCGCAAATCAAATCAGACCCTAATCACGTCCGTGTTCGCCTTGATTGCGTTTATAGACGTTCTGTCGTTCTGCAATCCCCCGGTTGAGCTTTTCATAATTACTCTCCTCTTGCATTTGTTTATTTATATCCACCTGTACAATATGTGCCAAGCTCTTTGCCAATAAGGGAGGATGAGACGATTATGGAGGTGAAGAGTAAAAAGCTGGAAGCCTTTCAGGAGAGATCTGAAAATTATTACCATCCTTTATGTGTTTTGAAACGATCATTTGTTAGGCTATCATGCCACTGCAGGCTAAGGGGCAATGAAGAAGGAGCTCTCGGGTTAAACATCAGGTGTTGCAAATTCAGGCAAAGAGGCATAACAAAACCCTTTTCTTATCAACTCCTGCAGCTTTCCAGAGATTTAATATCATCTTTTGACAAAAGCATATATACATATATATATATATATATATTTATTTTTTTTTTAATTACCAAATGTAATCTTGTGTTCCCGTTTCTAAACGTTTCACTGCCCCAAAAAACAGTCGGATTTGGTTTTCTTTTGTTGGCACATCTTCTTACCAAGCAATAAAAACAGGAGCAAATGGCGACATTTTTTCCATTTAATTACGTCGAACATAACTATGTTTACCCCATGTTATTATTTTTTTTTCAAATGGGACAGTTGACATAAAAATTCACACCAGATGTCTGGAGTAACTCATGTGTAAATTTCCTCTTTAACATTGTGCTGTTAGGTTGACGTGCCCAACAAGTCTCGCTCTACCAATCTGCATTGACATCCAAAACGTTCCGCTTTTGCCTCACCTGCCCAGACTATGTTCTTTCTCTTCAGCATTAGCTCTTATTTTCATGAGAGAAAAAACAAACAAACATTGGCTTTGCCGGGTGTTTCAAAAACTTCAGTACTCTTTTGTTCTTGGACAAATATTTTATGATTCTTATGACTTTTCTCTCACACATCCTTCCCGTCTTTGCTTTGAAGCTGAACTACACTCTTTCCGCTTCTTGCAGTTGTAGACATTCTCGGTGGCACGCTTTGCAACAACGAGATTCTGTTTTTTAGAAAAGGTCTATTTGCTTTTACCAATTATGTCACTCGTACCATACTGATATTGAAGTAGCAACTGGAATGCTTTCTAACTCCTACTACTACTACTGTTGTATCTGTTTTCATGTCTTTTTATGCACATCCTTCTATTTAATACTCGTTAACTTACATTTTAGGATTTTACTCATAACTGTTTTTCTGGACTAATTTTTTCTGCTATTGCATCAAAATTTCCCCTTTGTGAGACAAAGAATATTTTACACATATTCTTGCTTTGATTTCTTTGTTTGAGAAATATTTTACTACATAAGTTTGACCCCAAAAAGAGGTACAACATCCAGGATGTTGTAAGCAGCCTCAAGGTTGGCGAGTTATGTCAATTGAGGGACCCTCAATTCATTTAAATTTCTGCCCCCTCATTTTGCAAATAAAAGTTTGACAAGCGCATAAAAGTCCTGTCTGAAACACACATTAATGATCAATTGTGCATATTCCAGATGGATTCATTTTCACTGGCTCAGAGCTGCTCATTAATGCCCTCTTTGTTAGGACAGACTTTAAAAGCACAGATTTCTGTCTCAGAGCCTTTCCACATTTACAAGGAGAAAATTGAGCCGCAGCGCCCCACGCCCCACGTCTACATCATTAAAAAAGCTGGAATAGTGAACAGCTGGGAGACGACAAAGCATCTGCTTCAGAGAAACATTAACCGTGTCCTGCAATTTAGCCCACCCGCTCAGTGAGCCGGCCTCGGATCAGGCGTCGACGGGCGCTCTCCCCCGTTTCTGTTCCTCGTTTTTTGGTGCCGTTCACGTTCGAAACGGAGGATCACAATGTTCCGAACATCAGCGCCTTCCATTTACAATCTGAGAAATCCCAGGGGGATTTGATCCCTCCCTGATTTTTTCCTCCTTCGCTCATCATCTTGAAAAGTGTACAGGGGAGCGTTTGACAGAATGTCGAATGTTCGGTTCCAGGGTTTCCATTTGCTCTGTACAGTTCACATAATCTTTTGGTTCGCTATCTGAAAGTTTCAAGCCAATGACTTTTTCTTGAGTAACTCTGTCAATGTCCTCTGTATTTTCCAGGTTCAACTGATTCACTACAATCATGAGCTGTATACGAATTACACGGAAGCGGCGAAAAGCCCCAACGGACTGGTCGTAGTGTCCATATTCATGAAGGTAAGTCAGATAAGGTAAAGATAAGCCTTTGATGATGTCCACCTACCGAGGATTTATTCCTTGAAAGGGAAATGAACTTTGTACGGACTCGGCTAACCTCAGAAGATGCTCCCAAGACATTTTGTACCGAGTTACTTCTTAGAAATTTAGCAGAATTGATTCGGACATCCGTTTTCTACATTTAAGGGATTTTGAGGAAGCAGTAGCTGCACAAGAAACCCTGACCTGGTTTTATCTCCTGTTTAATCATGACAAGACGGCTGGGGTTTAAAGTACGCTGGTGCAATATGCAGTCCAAATGAGAAAAAAAAGAGAGAGAGAGAGAGAGAGAGAGAGAGAAATGCCTTAAAGGACAAGTCTTTATGAGATAGACATATTTTCTCATGGACAAACATTCTTACTTTGCGCGTGGATATCTTGAGATCATCCTGAGCTTTACTAATGTCAATAAAATAAAGTGCTTTGCCAAATAACAAAAAAATTAGCAGTTAATCCATTTACTGCAGCCAGAATGACAGCTCAGAATCATATCAATACTTTATACAAGAAAACGCTCATTAAGTATATACTTAATATTCCCTTTGCTATAAACCAAATTACTGAGAAGTAGACGAATATTTCATTTACCCAATGCAAAAAGAAGTTTTAATATTTGTTGGGAATTTATTGCTCTACAGACAAGCTGGGTGGAGTTTAACTCGTTCTAATTCCAGACTTTTGAGCACAAATGAATATAAGCCACACTCACTGACTTTGAAAAGAAAAAAATAATTGTATGTACAGCTCTGGGGGAAAATTAGGAGACCACTTAAGATTATCAGTTTCTCTGATTTTACTTTTTATAGGTATATGTTTGAGTAAAATGAGCATTGTTCTTTTATTCTATGAACTACTGACAACATTTTTCTGAAATTCCAAGCAAACATTTAGTATTTATTTGCATAAAATGAGAAATAGTCAAAATAATAACTAACATGCAGTGCTTTGAAACCTCAAGTAATGCAAACAAGTTTATATTCATTTAGAAACAACAATACTGATGTTTTAAGTCAGAAAGAGTTCAGAAATCAATATTTGGTGGAATAACCAGGAGGTTTTCAATGCAGTGGGCTCTTCATTGTTTCCAGAACAATGAAGAGTTCTGTGGTATATGGGCCACAGGTCTCCACATTTAACATGAGATTTATTTATTTTTTTTTCACTTTGGAAAAATTATTTAAGGTACGTATTTGTGTGTTTATGGTACATATTTTATTAAAACACTGTCTGTATCATTGTTGCTTGAAAAAAGAGGGAAACGTCATCGATCGCTTTCTCCATCTTCCTAAAACCACTGAAGTCGTCTTCTTCAGTGTCGGATTCAACAGACTCGCTCACACTTCCTCAGTCTGTCTTTTGTTGTCGCTCTCAATGTCACTTTCGTCTTGATTCGCTCTTGGGTTGGTGTGCCATCCTCTTCATCACCAGCCCAGCCTGTCAAATCCTGTTGCTAAAACGCCGTATATCAGCCACATTGCAGAGTTCAAAGTCTGTGGAAAAAGAAGCGGTTTGCAATTCGGAAATCACAGCAAATGCCAGTCTGCATTTCTACAAGCAGGAACGACACACACAGTTTCAGGCAGAACTTACTACAACTTGTGATGCTAAAAAAGGCTGACTGCGTTAAGAAACAGAGACGCAAACAATGTTTATAGATTGAGCCGTAAATGGCGACTTTGACCACAGTTCCGCGCGGGACGCTGAGCCAAATGATCTACAACATTAAAACAAACAGAAAGGCCAGAAGCAGTATTTCTATACCTGTCTCTGCTTTCAGTGGTAGAAACAAAAATACTTATTTTAAGCACGCAGTTCAGTACTGCAAGAAAGTTAGAGGTAGGAAAACAGTCACACCTGAATGTCAGTTTAGCTTCAACCTGAACTTTAAAGGACTTTCAAGAGATTGGTGAATTGTCCACTGTGTTACTTGACAAATGTTCATTGACTGAGAAAGGCTTTATAATCTAATGATTTAATCTGAAATCTGTCGTTATTCCAGAAATTTCTGAATGACGCTTAAAAGATATTACAGTGGTTGAAATGTCTAAAACGAGAATATATATATATATATATATATATATATATCTATATATATATATAGTACATACT